>JAIPRN010000986.1:0-57481 GCA_025469175.1 Geopemphigus sp. TES_GeoC_2020 | reverse complement strand
GCGCACACACACGCACGCACGCCTGTTATATATATATATATATATATATATATATATATAATAAGTATATTATAGTCGTTAAACGCATCATTAATGGACGTATATACACAACTACTTCAGTCACACACACACACATATATATATACACACACGCGCGCTGAACGAAAACGTTTTTCTACCGCCCTCCTTCCATCCCGCACATATGACAGTCCGACATGGTTTCTTGTCACGGTTATTTATGAACACACTCTATTTTTAAACTTCCGTGATAAATTTACATATATTATACGTTTTGTTGAAATTATGTTTTGTATTTAAACGCCGTTCGAAACGTATATCGCGGTATACACACACACACACACACACACACGTACGTATTATATTCACCACCACATCGCGTATATTTCGTGTGTTCGATTTTCGTCTCTCTTTTGTTTTGTTTTATAATCGAACGAATATTTAATAACAATAATAACACGTACGACGCCGGGGGAATCATTTTTTTTAAGCTACTACAAAGATTGGGCATTTAGAAGGCCGTTGATCGTTCCACAGATTAACATTTTAACGGCGTAAGCGTTTCAAAAACGAAAAAAAGTTAAATTCTGTACGACACGTGTGTCGATTCGACGTTTTTTCGATTTTTTTATCGAAACTTCGCGAAACGTTTATTATATTATTGTTTTTTTTCCCGTTCGTTTATCGTAGAACGTATACGTTTTCAAAAACATTGATTATTCTGTACGCTCGTTACGTTAATGACCCCCCGGCGATTTTCGGTCTACCGATAATTGGTACAAGTACTATAGGAGACGCGCGCCACTATCGAAAAACGATTAAAAAAAAACCCAACCGTTTTCTCGGTCGGACGCTCGTTTTATTTTTCGACGATTTATCGCGCGGTCGTTTCCTTCCATTTTTGCTCCGTGTCACCGCCAGCGACAGCCACGACGGTTTCGGATTTTCCGTCGTGTAAATCGTAAATACCTGCACCCGTTAGTGTGGCCAACAATTCGCCGACGGTCCGACGGACAAAGTTGCCGCCGGCATCCCGCGGTATAATCCGGACACGGAGTGCGCCGTACGTATCGCGTAATGTTCCGAGTTCGGGGCTAAGGTTCGTCGTTCGCGCCCGACGACGCGATTTTTATCAGCTACGGAATATTACGGCGTCCCGTCGTAGGATATTACTCGCGTCACTTCCGCAGTCACTCCGCGCTGCCCGTCGCGGCCGTTGTTCAAAAATGGAACAGTACGACCCGTACTCTTGAAATATACATATTTTAATAGCGTCACCGTTTACTTTACCACGTGTCATATATACGTACGCGCGTACGCGTCGTTTTTGTTCTTATCACGACCGTCGGTTGTATAATGTATTTCGTATTCCGTCGAACCCGTTGTGGGGTGTTCTTTAAGCGACGCGTCCCTGTCCGGACGGTCGTGTCAGGGATTACGAAAACGATATCGTTTTCGAAATATTTACGGTAAACCGAAACGGCGTAACGTTTGTTCGAATCGGCGTAAAACGTTACGTAGTTTTCCCGCGGCGCACAGGAAACGGCGCGTGTTCCGTACGGCTGTTAAACGCCGGACGAAAAACCGACCGTTCCGAGTGGCATCGCTGGTAACGGGACGCGTTACGTACGAATAGGGAATCGCGGTAATGGCCCGTTGGTCTATAATCACGTTCGTACAAGGGTGTAATTTATGTAATCGACGCGCGTATTGGCAGTGGGTGGGGGTGGGGAGAGGGCGCGAAACGTTGGAAACAATTTCGCGTTACTCGCGCGGAAATTGTCGCGTTACGTTTGACGACGGGGCGTTACGAACGGCGTACGTTTTATCGAAAAATGAAACGTCCGGTACAACGGGGAAGACAACGTCGTACGACGCTAGACGCGAAAAAACGATCGGGACCGAGAGGAGAAAAATGGGCGGGGAGAATCTCCCCAGCGTAGCCCCTCTACAAATATACGTAACCGTATATATTAAACGCGCGCGTTAACGTACGCGTATTATTCGTCTCTCGGCCCGAGCGAGTACAACGGACGTCGCGAATACGGCGCACTTGTATTATGCCCGTATAGCCGCGTTTTATTATACGCGATGGAAATTTATATAATTTGTAATGGGCGGCGGTCTGGAATGCGCGCGTCGGCGATTCCAGCAGCCAATTAGGTATCGGACCGAAACTAGAAATACGGCTACCGTGGTCGCGGTTTTTTTTTTTTTTTATTATTATTCCACCTCCTACCGTCCACCCTGCCGCCACGGCGGCGGCAACCAGATGCGGTTTTGTCCGGGAACCGGCGGTGGAGGCACGTACATATATATATATTTATAAACGAGCGGCGGTTTCGTCCGACCGCTATAATACACGATTTTCAACTTATTGCGTTTAATTGGACTCTCGCGTTATTCGTACGGTTTATTTTATTACGCGCGCGTATCGGCTAGCCTTCCGCCGTCGGTCCGAAACACCGGGCAAAAGTACCACCCGGACGCGCGCGATATATACGATACGAAAATTACAGACGGGGGAAAAAAAACCGGCGCCGATACACCGGTACGTAACGCGCGCGCGACATCGTCCGTCCGACCGGGCTAAATTGATTTTCGTTTCTTATCCGTCCCCACGCACCACCGTCGTCGCCGCGATTACCCGGTACTTCGGGGCCCCGTACCGCACGCACCGGTGGCGCGGCCCCGCGGACAATTGCCAGACCGGGCACCCGGTCGGTGGCCGATTCCCAAAAACGGTGGCCCCCGGGCGCGCGCGTTACGTTTGTCGTACGTCGTTCCGTAAAATCGGCCGACAAATGCCGCCGAACCTCCGGAGGAGCGCGACGAATTACGGTGACCGCCGCGACGGGCGTTACGGTTTTCGGCGGTTCTTATTGTATTCGAACGCCAGACCGATTGGATAGTAATTTATCGGTCGATACCGTGTAGCGTTACGACGAGCCGTTGTCGTGTAGGAGAGGAGATGAGGACATGGTCCGAGTTCGGTCGGTCCGCCGCTCGTTCTTATACCGAAAATTCTACGCGCGTTTTTTCGAATTCGTTTACCCGAATCCGTCCGTCGTGCCCGGTGGGTACGTTTATTACGTAACGTACACACGCACGCGGGAACGTGTTTCGAAAGTGGCGTGCGGTTTTTTTTTAAATTTTTTTTCGTCGGGGTGTGGCGGTTGGGACCGAGACGTTGAGTGTTAGTAAACGCGTCGTCGAGTTATTACTTATTTCTGAGCCTAAAAATAGAAATTTCCGGGGGGGGGGAGGATCTTTGGCCGTCTCCCTTCCAGCGCCCCGCCTTAAATACGTATTCCCCCCCCCTTCACTAACGTGTACACACGCGATCGGTATTTGTTAACCCCCGTTTGGGATAATAATAACGGTAATCACGCCGTGGACGCGCGTTCAATTATTACACGGCCGGTACGAAACGCGACGAAATATGTACGTGCCGTCCGACGATCCGGCGGCGCGGTCGTAGACGCGACGCCGCCGGGGCTTTACGAATGGCGCGCACGCGACCGGCGGCGTCCGGGTTAGGCGGTAATTACGCGGTCGAAAACGCGCGCGTTCCGGAAAACCGAAAACACCCGTCGTTCGTTACATTAGACCACGGCAAATATCGCCGAATCTCGTCGACCACGCGTAGTTCGGTTGGTAGGTAATAAGTAAATACGATGGAAATGATTATATACAGCGGGAGCGCGATGGGCGTGGAAACGGCCGGTGCTTTGTGTTGAGCAACCTAGCCCGATCGGGCGTTATACGTTTTCACACACGCATACACACACACACGCACACCGTCCGGAAAACACGCGCGTTCGATTCGCGGGCGATTATCGCGGAAATCGAATTAACGCGAAAAGTTTCGTAAAAATAATCGATACACGGTTTGCCGTCCGATTTCGATAGAAACGCGGAAAATGACCACCCGAATTTCCTACGACCAGTAGTACTGACGTCCAATATATCGAATCCCCCCCCCCAAAAAAAGGACTCACCTTGTCGTGGTGTGGGGGACTTGATCGGATTGATCCTCGACTACGAGTCCAGGTTGGCCATGGTTTAGATAGCAAACGCCCATGGACCCGAGACTAAGTGTCTAATTAGACGACGCGTCGCTATAAATGTACACGGAATAAGAAAATATGGCCCGGATAAGGGCGGAAAAGTATTTTGAAAACTGGTTGGATATCGGGGAATATAATTGAAACGGTGCCTAGATACGGGCGAAGGATTCGAAAGGTGGTAATTTATGGATACGGACGTTAGGATGATATGGGAGAGCGTTTTAGGCGTGCACTGTACACGGATAACTGCATTGGTTTTGGGATTTATCCCGGTTTTGTGGTTGGAACGAGGGCCACCGGCGTGGCGGCCAGAATACCGGGAGGTTAGTAATATTAGACGTTGACCCGCCGATAGTATAAACCTGGTCGGTGCCACGGGAGTGGGGAGCCGTACGGTGGGAACCGGCGCCGATTAAGTTCGCTGACTTAGTACGATTCGGCGCGTGTGGACGGGCGCAAGATAGTGGAGCAACTAAACCGCCAACACCCGGCGGGGAACCGAACGACATCAGCCGTCCCGTTTCCGCAATAGGGTCCGGATTATTTTACGTACTTTTTTTGACTATTTCTCGGCGCTGGTGGTGCTTATGACGACGACCTCGGTCATGTGCCACGGTGCACCTTGAGTAGCGCCAAGCGCTAATAGAAGGCGCGCCGGGCTTGCCCCTCAAAGCCCGGGGGGGGGGAGGAAACACGCGGAATATATCGGGCGGTTTTGAACGGCGCGCCGTGTTCGACGCGTACGTTATCGGAGCGTTTAAATAAATCCGTTCGAAGGCGGCTGGTGAACGTAGACAATGGAGGACCGATTTACTGTAAATTACTACGGGAAAATTCAACACTCTTCACGTACGTTATCGCGCGATTCGTTCGCTTGTATTAATAAAACACGTCGCGCGAAAAAAATAAAACACCGAAAAGTCGATAGTTTGAAATTTTATTTGTAAAAATATCGGCGCAATACTATCGAAAGGTAAAATAGCGGCGAATTAAAAAAAAAACACTCTAGGCGTAAATACGTCCGATTAAAATAAAAAACGACAACTACTAAAATTCGCTAAAAAATTGACAATTATGGTATCTTTGGGCGATTCGGACCGTCTCTATTAACCGATAAACGGTACACGCCCAATCGGTCTGTGGTTTTTTTCGGCGTTCAATTCGAACGAAATATTCGCGTTCGACGATCGGGGTAGTCGTCCAAAAAAAAAAAGACGAAAAAGCCGTTCGATAGACACAAATCCGCGGGTGTAAACCGAGAATCGGATCAGTTCACCGACGAGGTGGTCTGTCGCGTAAACGAAACGACCGTTCAAAAACGAATAAAACCCGTACGCGAAAATAAAAATCGTCGAGGACCGTCGTCGGGTGGGTGTACATTTCCGTACGACAATCGTACGTTGACGAGATTGGGGGGGGGACGATAACGGGTAATAGTACTTCCGTGGAAAATAGTTATAAGCCGGGCGACTTTTAGAAATCCAATAAGTAAGCGTCCCTATTTTCATCCGGAAAAAAAACCGCGCCGGTGGTTTCGTCGATGATTTTCCCCTATTTCGGACGATATCGACGAAACGGTTTCGTTATTTGTCGACGGAACGCGTTTACGTTTTTACCACCAACGGCTTTGTGTGTGTGTGTGTGTGTGTGTACTACCGCTGACGACGAGTACTTATTACGACGACGGTTATGGTCGAAAAGAACGGCGTTTGTCTTACGAGCGCCGTCAACTAGCGTTTACGACAAAAACCTCGAAGACGGTACGACGTAGAATTTCGGTCGGTTGACTGGGCCGTTGGAGTTCGTCCGACGCGTTTTCACGGCAAACAATAGCGCGATTAGCCCGCGAAACACTCGACCGGTGTGGAAAATGGTAAGCTGCTGCTGCTGCTACTGATGGTGGTGGTGGTGGTGGTGGTGGACTGGCTGGCATTCGCGTGTGAAAATCGCCGCGACCGCGCGCAAAATAATCGACGAGACTGCTCGCCTGAATGAAACGACGTTTGGCCACCGAAAATTCCCGCAGATATGATTTACGCCGTTCGCGTACGTGGTCCGCGTACGATTTATGTACGGCGCGGTGGATTCAACGGGGCGGCATTGTTGTCGGGCCCGAGCGCGGGAGTTATTAGCGCGTTTTCCTTTTAACGATCGGCCGCCGCAGTTAACGGCGCGGTAGGAACAATACGCGCGGACAACAATATCTCCCGGAGACCCGACCGTATACGCGCGCCCGCCCTTCTTCGCCACGACGCGCGCGCACATATATGTACGAAAAAAAAACGATATATTATTCGCGTACAACACACGGATTTTCGTATATATATATATATATTTATATAGGTACTCGTAGATGACGTGCGTGTAGAAAATGGGGGAGGGGGGTGGAGGGTTAACACTTAATATTTTGAGTGTAACTAAATATTATAATATACGAAATCCGTGTCCGACACTGGAGATGTATAGTCTCCCGGCAGGGGAATCGGCTTTCACGACGGATAGACATTTCATTGTGACCCGCCCCAGTACCGCGGTCGTCACAGAAAAAGTGAGAGTAGTGAAAGAGACTGAACGGAGCCTTTTATTATTATTGTTATTATTATCGTCGTCGTTCGACGGCATTCCTCCGGGCGAGAAGTTATACGCCGCTATATCCATTCATGCCGCGGAAGACGCGTTTTTATTTTCGTTCAATGAAAATAACGCGTATTATGCTCGGTTATTATTATATCTACGTTATAAAAAAAATGTAAAAAATTAATGACTCGCCGGCGCGTTTGTCGTCACCTATACACGCTTTCGACCAGTGCGCACGCACACGCGTAATACGTATATATATACACACACACACACACACCAACGACGACGGCAGAAACCGCACGCCAATATAAACACGATGCCCGGTCACCTGTTGCCCCGTGTGTGTCTATCGCGCCGTATCCAGCGCCGCGCACTCGCGGACGCTAATAATACGCGCCATATAAAACGTATGAAAACGTCAAGTTGAGTGGAAATATCGTAATATCGCGAATTCTCACGGGCCGACGGCACCTTTGCGCCCGCGTCACTCGCCAGAGGACGCATTGTCAACGGACAGCGGCCCGTGTGTGAATCGATCCGGGTACCCTTTATCGGTATATACCTATACCGTACATGCCGGCGGTCGGGCGCGGCCAAAACTATTGACGATGTACACGCCTTCTAAATACTTCTAGTATCGTAGACTGCAGTCCGGCTGGTCGATTTAAAAAGGTCGCGCTTTCGTTTCGTTCGCCCGGTTTTTGAATTAGCACGTCCCGTCCAACGTTCTCCTCGCCGCGTTATTGTCGCGATTTCGATACGGCGCACGTATACTATTTACAAGCCCTTTACGCACGATCCCGTCGTCCGGAAATCCATACGCTTTCCCGGCCGAGTTATTGTCGTCTATGATCGTTTTCGCGACAGCGGTGTGGCCGTGAACCGTTTCGGTTTCCGTTATCGCCGGCGAATAATCTGCCGAAACCCCGGGGACGTGTAAAATGGAGGAGGCCCGCGTGACGCTTACGCGTGAAATTCGAAAAAGCGTCCAAAAAATCAAACACCGCGTCTCGGGTACACACTTCGTTTTTAATAATATCGTAAAATAACGTCGCTGAAAAACCGACGTACGTCCGTTTCGTTATTATTATTATACGTTCGTGTCGAATAGTATACAAAAAAAAAACCGTAATTCGATTAGTGTTATCACGCAACCCCCTCCCTGCAGCGCTCTTGTGACGAATTATTTATACGCGTTATAAGTGATAATATTTATGTCGTAACGTTGTGTCGTTATACCGTTGGCGTTTTTTTTTTTTTTTTTTTTATTAGCAAATAAAACGTTTAAACGACCGATCGTCGTACGGTCGTTATCGCTTTTATTCTCGTCGGTAATATTCACGCGTCCCTCACCGCCCCGGCATTATTATTATTATTATCATCGTAAAACGCCTCGGGCCCGCCCGATCGACCGCTTCCCTCGCCACGGGACGTTTCTAATTGCGTCGCATTATCGATTTTACGTAATATTAATTAATAACGCGATAGGAATATAATAACGAAAACGATCGTTCCGACGGTATTTGTTATTTACTTTTTTATATAACTTTGTACGTTTATCCGAGTACACGTGGATCGTATTTGTACATACACACACACACACACACGCACGGCGAATACGCGAACGTTTTAATCGTCACTGACGGAAAATAAGTTTCCCGCGTGTCGGAACAATACACACATATATATATATATATGAAACCGTTATTTGTACAGGTGACGATAGGCGGGATGTATCGCGCGATATTTACCATTCGCGTTTTATTGGGTGCGTGTACGGCGGTCACGAATAATTTAAGGGCTCGACGCCGATATACAAAAAAAGAAAAACGATTTCCGTACAAGCACCAGCCGATTGCCGATAATGTTTGTTATTGACGGGGTCGGCGGGGGTCATACCTGTCCGCGCCTACGGCGCGCGCGCGTTATATTTGCTCGTGATATATAAAATGTGACCTCAAATCGATCGTTAATAACGCGGTCGGTCGATTTATTATTATTATTACCGTAAACACGACGGCGACGGGCGCGTGACGTACGCGTAATTGTTCCTAATAACGTATTATTACGCGCGCCAATAACGACGTATTAACGTTTTTTAATAGTAGTAGGCAGCCGGTAAGAAATACAGGGTGTCGGCACGCGGCCACGTCGACGAAGAACAGCCACCAGACGCAAATGCCGGAACGTCGAATGCCGGGAAATGTGGAAGCGATCAGCTTTTAACTCGCCGGGATTTTCGAAGTCGTTCGGCCGACGAAATACGTCGTACCGTTTTGTGGCGAGTCGACCGCGCCTGACACTCGTCGACGGTAAACGATACACCGGCCAGTGGCGTGCGCGAGTACTTTTTCCCCCTCGAAGGGGATGCGCGCGCGTGTTCGGAGTAGGTCGGTCGTTCGACTTTTTCGGTATTGTTTACGCGGAAAACTTTCGTCTCGGCGTTCGTCGCGTTCCTCCAACCGCTTTCTTTTATTTTCCTAGTTTACGAGTCGCCGAAGAAAACCGTTCGGACGTTTCTCTATAAACGCGCGGTTGTGCGGCCCGTTGTGTAATCGGAGTTAGGTTAGATATTTTCTTCGGACGTCATCGGTACACGCGTTATTCCCGTAATTCTTCGTAAAGTCTTTATACGTATTACTGTGTGTGTATATATATATATATATATATAATACGTACGTATATCAATTTAAGGGCGCTCGATTCGTTTTTATTTACACACATATCGTGACGACGTTATTCGACCCTTAGTACCTAAAAAATATCTCTATTTTTCGTCGTTTTTGATTCCGAACTATTATACGTATTCGAGTACCCGCTGGATAAAGGTATTTATATACATACGGCGTATCGTGTACTCGCATCGGCTATTTATAACCGGCAATCGGAACGAGCCGCAGGATGGCTTTGTCAATCGTACGTTATTAATACTTATTATTATTCAAAGACCGAAACATACCCGCCGTACATGTAAACGTATCGTCCGTGTTCGACGTTTAACGTTACAAGATCACGTCGTGTCCGTTCGTTTATGTACGTAATTACCCGGTAATTGGTATACGCGCGTACTGTAAGGACGTTCGTGTACCACATCGCGTACACGCGTCCCACGCGAACGATGCCGTTTAAGTATTAACCGTAGGGCCGTTTCCGGGGCCGGCCGGTATCGCGTACTCGCGCTAGTGTATCTATAAATAAATAAGCGCGCGCGGTCGAGTTTACGTTCACGGTAAACTAAAACGGACGATCGGCGATAACTGTATTCCGTACGCGTGACCGTTGATCCGAATTGACCGAAACGTTATACGCGTTCGTTTATTCGTGTCGACCGAAACGTCGATAAATATACCGTCATCGCGTAAATCGCTAGTGTTCGTCGGACGTGTCGGGTTATTATAATTTTTTTGTCGCTAAACGTCAGTAATCGGCCGGAACAAACGAGTATCGGATTTATGCAAAATATTTCCTCCGGGGTCGTTAAACGTACGCGCAGATTACACGTACCGATATAATAATAATAATAATAATAATAATAACGTACGGTCGTTGTAGTAAGCGAACGTGTTTACGTAATAATAGTAATACGGCCGGGACAAAATCGAAAACGCCTAGTCGTCCGATTCGTCGACGGTCCAAGTAGTACCTCGGGCGAATCGTACTTTTAACCGTGCACGTATTAAGACGAGCATAATTATCGCTAACGCTCGAGCGACGATCGGAAAAGTTCGTTGGCGACGATATTCTCGTCATTACCGGTACGCCGTCCGAATTAGGCGCGTACGGTACACGTCGGTCGGTCGGTACACGACGGACGGCTGTACACGGAGACCGTCGTCGATACGCCGACCGATTGTGTTGTAGGCCCGAGACTTATTATTATCGTTCTCGTCGTTTTTTCTACTTCTTCGTCGACGGTTATTTACGCGAAAGTATACCTATACACGGGCAAAGTTGTTCCGTACGCGTTTTTATATTTAGTGCCGCCGGCTGTATGCCACGTACACGCGCGTACGTACGTTGCGCGACGACGAGACCCTATAGAGTCATAACGATTATATTATTATCGCTATATTATTCGCCGACGTATCGTTTATTACGTTTGTACACGGACCTGTATTTTGTACACGGTTTTGTCCGTAAAGGAGAAAAAAAATCGCGACATAAACGTATATTATACGCTCCGGGGTATCGACTTCGGGATATATATATATATATTGTTAGCGATCAAAATATTCGTCGAATACGTCGTTAATATCATAGAGGCCGCTACCGGTCGGGTGGACTTCGTCGATAGTACGATGGTGGGTCGATAAATCCACCGCGCTCGGATAATTATTATTTATCAGTATTTGTATATTTTATCGGTTCCGTAAAAAGGCGCCACCTCGAAGCGTGGTAACGTTTATTAATATTAGTGTTTACGAGCGGTTCGTGTAGCGGCTTTCGGCGGGCACAAAAAGGCTAAACGACGAACTGTTCGTAGTGTCGCCGTTCAGCGGACACGGTCGACCCGTTTACAAGCGACAAGAATACAGGCGGTACGCGTGGATTTTCGCGTCGAGAACGAGTTCGCGCGCACGCGTGTGTACACCGGCGCGATCAATTATTGTTACGGAGGGTCGGCAAACGAGCGTTTTAACAATATGGCGCGTCGAAGCGGATCAGGGCCCGGTTCCGTGTTGGCGCTGAGCGGAATGTCGAAACGAAAAACGTTCGAATGTGACGGGCATAGACAATGTCGCGTCACCACAGTTCCACGACGAATCCTACATTCTGGTATGTCAGCAACATCTTAACATTCCAACGCTTACAACGTTCGCATCTTACTATTATGGGAAAACTCCGTAGAAACGCCCGCACACGTGTATATCCTCTAATAGCCTCGGCTACAATATCTAATAACCCTCTCCGTCGACTCAATCCAAAGTGGCTTCGTGACCTTCTACATTAAATAAAGTAATAACTTAATAGTAAAAAAAAAAAAAAACTCGAATTGGTAGTAGCGTCGATGGACACTGTCTTCTCTCACGTCTTTAAACCTATTGTATCCATTATCATATGGAAAAATATGATAAAACACTCGTCGTATTTTTTACTATACGGATTGTCATTTTTTTCTATTTTTAACAAAAAAAACCAAAAAAAAAAAAAAACCGTAAGCGAAACGTAACCGAATTCGCCTCGACGATATTAATCGTTCGAATCGCGTAAGTCGTACGTTCTGAAGAAGCGAGGCCGAATATATACGGACGTCCCTATACACGTATATTGTGTGTGTGTGTGTGTGTGGAGGAGCGCGCCGGATCGATTCGGAAACGAATTGCGAAACGACAACGGGACGGCGTTCTTGTTGTGTACGTTTGGTTGTGTGTGTGCGGGTGCGTGCGTGCGCGCGCGCGGAAATGAAAAAAGAAAATACGCGCGGGCGGATGACTCGGTACGGTGGCGGCGGGCGGGCAAAAGGCGGTAACGTTTCGTTCGCTAACAACGTCATTATGTACACGCGCTTCCCTTCTTTTCGCCGCCGTCCGCGGAAAAGGATCGTTTTTGTGTACATAGTCGCACGTACGTACGTACGAATATATATATATATATACACGCGTCGTATATATCGTATATAAACGTTTTCCGTCCCCTCCATTCCTTCCGTCTTTCACTCGCCGTCGTCGCTCCGGTATTATATCGCGAATATAATAATGGTAATAATAATAACGATAATGATAATAACGACAACAATATAACGCGGAACGCGTTGGAAACATAATGGCGTAATCACGGACGGTCGCGTCCCGTAAACTTATACGTTGCGCGCACACGCGCACACGTATATATATATATATATATAAAATGGCGGTTGCGGAAAGGGGTTTCCATAATATAACGTTATCAGAAAATGAACGTTGTTCGCGCCGTGGGCCCCGCGCAGCCACCGGTCCGGTCGTGACGGTGACGACGGACGCGCGCCGGGGTGGAGGAGAGACAGTTCGGGAAATTGGAATAAGAAAAGTCGGGCGTAAATGAAAGATAGTCCGCGGCGCGCTCGCCTGTCGTTCTTGCTCTCCCACCCCCTCTCACTCACTCTCTCTCTCTCTCTCTCTCTCCACAGTCGCCGTCCCGCGACCAGATATCCTTCTCCCACCATCCATCCCCGGGTTCTTTCTCGGTTCGGGCGAACGTTATATATCGTTACTATTTATATTGTACGCGGAAAATATCCGTTCTACCGAAAACACTAATTTCCCTTTTCAAAAATTGCCTCGACCCCGCGATCCACGTCGTTTATCGCCGCCCCGTTTTATATTTTACGGCGACGCGACTGCAGGAGACCGTTTTCGTTTATTATTATCGTTATATAATATTTCGCCGCGGCCGCTGTACGCGTAAAATAGTGATCCGCGGCGAGGTCTCGACTCGACCCTTTAAACAATACTTATATATATATATATATTTACGCTATATATTTATTATATACGAGGTACTTAAACGTCGGCATTTATTTATTTACGACGGAACGCGACGACGAGATTATGTATGTTTCGTTATACCGCGACCGTGGCATACCCCGCGAATACGATTTTCGATTATACGGGGGACGTCCAGAAGGTAAAGTTATTACACGCGTTAAAAATAGAAAAACGCGTACGCGAAATTTACGAGAGATTTGCCGAAACGTATCGTCATTTCTCCGCGTAATGTAATTCTCCGTATGGTGGGTGTGTCACCGTTACTTCCGAGTCAAAAAGTGGCGTCGTACGCGTTCGCCATCGACGAAAAACGAATTCCAAGTCCAGTTTTCGGAGAGAAAGATCATTGCGTTCGCGTTTCGGGGACCGGATAGCCGTGTTGTCGGCCGATTCGATGGCCCAAGGGACGGCCGTCGATACTACAAAGTATACCGTGAGACGCGTGAAGAGAGAAGAAATCGGTGACGAACGGGAGTGGAGAACGTTGCCGACTCGCGGCGTGTCGTTCTCTTTCGTGACAACGGCCCGATCCCGTATAACTCGCTCGTTCAGGACCGGCTTGTTCGGGCGTGTGATATCGCGACTCATTCATCTTCACTCTCCGGCGCGTATCGGATTATTGTATTTTATAATTGATCGAAAAAGTTCTCGGGGGGGCGGAACGCGATTGGGGAACGAACGAGCTGAAAACGGACGAAAAACGGTTTCGTCGACGGCCTAAGGCCGTACGTACAATGATCTACGGGCGCATAGTAAGAGCGACGAACAAATTTCGAAGCGTATTTAAATAACGATATTCCCGTTCGCGATATACGCACGTGTGCGTATACGGGCGCGTAAACGATATCGGCGAATAATATCGAAATAGGCGATCGCGTGTATAGTACAACGGAGCCCCGTAAATATCGCGCGGGACATTCCGCGTGCGTACGACGTAAAACCGTCATGCACGGTGGTGGCGAAATCATTTTCTACTATTATTATATTAGACACACAAGCGTACGTACGCGCGCGCGCAAATATAAAATATAGCGCTCGTACGGAGAACGAATAGTATTCGTGTAAACCATTGTTGCTCGTGTATAGAAAACCGCTCGTTTTTTTTTTATGCGTCGTACTCGATAACAAAAAAAAAAAAGAAAAAATACGCGACTTCGATCGTGCGCGTTTCCACAATCACGAAATTCTAATTTCGAAACCGTGCAAACTTACAACAATAACGTATTATATATGTGTGTGTGTGTACATTATTATTCGCGTGCGAGTATATAGGTACGCGACGAATAACGATAAAGTGCGTGAGAAGAATAAGTCGGTGTTTTTTATGTACGCTCGCATACACGCGTGGTTTTTTTATGCGAAATATAAAATGTAAAACAACGTTATAGCGCGGACGGCGTTTGGACGTCACCGACGCGTCCACGCGGTAAAACGCGGAGAATAGTTTGAACGAACTGTTTTCGGATGTTAGGGGTCGATTTTGGCTTTTTTTTTTTTGGGGTAAAAACTAATCCGGGGATCGCTAACCGCGAAGTGATTTCGTGAAATGGACGCGAACCGTTGGGCCGTTCGGCGGAAAGAACAATAACGCGACGTGAATAATACGTAAACATGCACGTATAGCGAAAAAGAGTTGGCGATTATACACCGGGAGTGCGGTATACGTGGTTGTATCACGGTGGAAAGTCGTCGAAACAAATCAGAAAATAACGACGACAATGACGAGCGTACATATACGCAAACACGCGCGCACGCGTATATATATATACCGAGTAATATTATTGTTTGAATTTATATACGCGGCGACTCTCACTACTACTACACACACACACACACACATAGGGACGTTAATATTCAGACTGCGACCGACGGCGGCCATAGCGGCGGGAGCGGAACGGGGGAAGCCAATAGCCATGGGAAGACGACGAGAAAAATAGTTACTATATAGCGTACATTATATATATATATATATATATGACAGCACATGGCTAATTGGATCGATAAATCGTTGGTATAATATAGTATGCGATTGCGATCTTTGGCACACACAAACGACCACATCACCGGCGATGGTGCGCGCGCCGCGTCTCGATGAATTTTATTGTTTCCATTGTGCGACTTTGGTATACGTGTGCGTGTATATATATATATATACACACACCTATAACGTTAACGTTTATAAGACGTTCTATTTGATCATTCTGGAACGTTTTCGAGGCAAATAAGAGACGTACGAGTTAGTTATATACTTATATATATATAGATATGCGGTACGTACGCGGATAATTCGGGAGGACAAACAAGAAGAAAAAAACCGTCTTCGTTGACGCGATTCCAAACGAATAATTATTAATTCTCGCGCGAGCGTAACACGCACATATATATACCGTTTGTTCCAGTGAAAATAATTATACATATATATATACGCGCTTGCGAGGAGAATAAAAATAAGAAAACGCGTTTCGTATTGTTCTCTTCGATTCGCTTAACGACCGTAATAATTCGTACGGAGATAACCAAAAAAACTCCCGCGTGGAACACGGAATTCGTGTACCGAACAATTTTCGAAACATACGACGTCTATTGCTTTTCCCGAAACGTTCGTATTTCGGTCCAAATGGTAACACCGTACGGGCTTACTACCTTGGCACGTCCGATTTCGCGTACGGAATATCATTTTGCTAAACTTTGCAATGTTCCGATACTACTCGGGACGTACGGTACAATAGTATAAAAATTAGAAATTCGGAGACGACCCACACTACTCGTCGACGATAAACGCGTATATTATTCGATGTATCCCCCCCCCGAAGTCGGACGATTACGGATCCCGAACAATCGTTCGCGGTTTATCTACTCGAATTACGGGCTATATAATAAGTAGGGGCTATACGACTATTCTTCCGTCGGGCGGAACGACGGTATTTGTACACACGGATGGGGATGGGCGTGTGTGCCTATCTAATACGGCGACAACGCGCCATTATTTATATTAAACGCGTACGATTTATGTGTCCGATCGAAGTTGACGATCCAGCGGGCATATCGTTCCGTATTTATGGTAAATAAATTGTAATAAACGATCGTTCGGCGTTTCCAACGGCGAAAGGTCGACCGTCATGGGCGGGGCGGGGGTTACGGGAATAGTATCCACTGTCCGCCGTGCCCCCGGCTATACGGTTGTAAATATACGCACCGTTCGATCGAATCTTTCGTACCAATAATAATGCGGTACAAACGGCGCGCCTAAGTTTCGCGAACAAAAACCAACAGCGCCTACATACGTACGATATTATATGTGCGTGTACTTCCAAAAGACGTAATGGCCGAGGCCCGGGTAGCGGTTTTTCGTCGCAAAAACTACGGTGTGTCCTTCGCGTGCGACCGGTGCCGTAATATTTTCTATTTCGGACGTACGCGGGAGGTTAGTTTTTCGCGAGTTTTGGCCAACGGCCGGGCGAAAGTTCTCGAATACGAAATCACGATGTCGGTCGGTCGACTATCGAAAATCGAAATCCAAAATAGGTATACGCGTTCTCCCCCCCCACACACACACCTAACCCTATCGCCGTCACTTCGGTGTTCCGATCCGAAACGTTTGTTCGAAAAATCCTACGCCCGGTGTGGTGGTCGACACCCAGAAATAGCCGGTTCGAATATGTTCGCGTTTCGTTCGTTTTCGACGGTCGTCCGGGTATTACCGTTTCGGTTCAATTTAAATCGTCGTAGGCCCGCGAAATTGCTAAACTGTTGGGCTGACAAATGCGACGATAGCCGTCTGTTGACGCGATTCGGACAAGTCCCCGAACCCCTCGACTGTTAAACGATCGGACTACGTGCGTCGAATTCGCGATTATTTCCAAGTAGGCGAATTTGACGGGCCCGAATACACGGGCACTCGACACTAACCGCGGCGCGCGTATCGTTCGCGTCCGAATAATTAAAACAATCGAATCGTACTCCGAGACTTACGTACGCGTCAATGTTGTAAATACGGTTCGTGTATGGGTTTCGGTCGGCAGCGCACGTGGTGAACACCCTGGGACGGCGGTGACTACTAATCGTTGAGTTACCGTAGCCGTCGAAAACGTACAAAAACACACAACCCCACCGCGGAAGCACGCCGGTTCGTACGCTACACGTCCGTATTCACGGTAAGCCGTACCGGACGGAGCGAAACGTTTTCGCGGCGGACTTGCGTGTTCCGTGCGGACCCATCGTTCTAATGGACGACGAATGCGTTCCGGGTACGCCGTTAACGATCCCGAGAAACCGAGCCGGTCCGAAACGTGACGAGGACAAGCGATCGCGGGTCAACAACTTACAACTACGCGCCCGGGGAGACCGTTCGGCAATGTCGCCGGTTCGTTCGACCGGTTTTCGCGAATTTCGTCGTAATCTGAATCGACCGGCGCACCCGCGTTCTTGTATTCGGCTATCCGCTCTTAAACGCAACAACGTCGTCGATTCGTAAAATGTATCGAGCGGGAAAATTACGATCGACGTAAACGTATCGTTGTCGAATTTTCGAAAAACGTTAAACGATCGCGAAAAATATTCGCGTTTTATCGATTCGTGTGTGTGTGATGAAAATCGTACGTATCCGACAACATGTAACAATCGCGCGCCGAACGACAAAGTTCGCCACCGGTCGAGTAACTCGCGTGACGATCGTCCTAGCCGTTGCTTTCACACGCGCGCGCGCGCGAACAGGCTATAAGGTGACGAAAATGGGTTGGTTCCGATCGAAAAAACGGTCGCGAATCCAAAAGACGACGTACTCGCCAAGCGATTTATATATATATATATAAAAACGCATTCCGCCCCGTCCGGTTCGCCGCCGCCGCCGGATAATTAGTATTTACTGGCGGACGATTAGCGATCTGAAAACGAGCCGTGTGTATAACGTACACGGCTATGTATAAATATATACGCGTGTGTACGTATTATATACCGCGAAACAGTGGGAAAAACAATACTACGTGTCGTGGCTAATTAATTGCGTTTTTCTCGTTTGCGCGAATCGTGTGCGACCGACTGCGGCGGTTGCGGCGACCGGAGAATAGAATTTATTCTCGAAAATAGTACGTATAAAAAACGCGAAAAAAACCTATTCATAATAGAAGAAACGGGAAAAAATAACAGAACGCCGCGCGGCTAATGAGAGACGCTAACGCGTACGTACCAATACACAAGTAGCCGATATAACGCGTATTATATATTACGGCTACAACGATAATAATAATTGTTATCCTCGTCGTCTTTGCACCGGTTATTAGTGATATATATATATACGTATTATGTACGCCGTATGTATAATGTATAAGATATAACGTATATATATATAGAATTCGGTTTAGTCGGGTATATTTACGGGGAATAGATCGTTTTGTCGCTCGTTTCGTACGGTGTTACCGAAACAACCGGACCCGCGAAACGGCCGACAAGTAAATTCAAGCGACGATTGCACAACGGTCTAAATCTGATCTAAATCGTTTTTTTTTTTTGATTGGTTCATCAATTAATTCCCCTCTAAACGCAAAATTATGTCTTTTACTAGAATTCGTTCTCCGCTTTTTTTTTATTGCCTTAATGGTACCGTTATTACTCGTGTGGTCGATTATGTTTCGGATCTTGATTTCATGTTAAGCTATAACCTCGACCCAGGTGGCTCATATCGAATACGTACGCCGCGAGGCTTTAAAAATGCTCGGTTTTGTCACGCGGTTGGCTAGGGAATTTAGGCTAGGAATTTCAATTACCATATTGTCAACTCCTATACCGTCTATACCGCCGTTAACCGAGTTCTAACGGTTCGACACCCGCTGGCTTGAATCCGTCGTTCACGATCGTCCACGATTAATTCGCGCTAGCCGACATTTTCGACTGTTCATACGAAATCCGAAGTGGTGTTCGTGTCGAACCGTTCGGCCGCGATATAATAATGTCCCGAATATTCCCCGATGTCCATCGAAACGGTTTTAAAACGCAACGTCGAGCGAACAACGACGAGTGTTTGTCGGATTCATGTCGGACGCTTGAACGGCTAGTCCGTATTATTATTATTATGTAGAATTGGGAAGCGACAAATGGCGGGAAAACCGATTCGCCCAGCTAAATTGACGATTATTTTACAAATAACCGATAGGATTTGCGTTACGTCTAAACGATTCGATGGAACGGGTTTGCCGAATCGTCCCTTCTATGGAGAAACGCGATCTGCGGCCGAACAAAGAGTTCTTCCGGTTAATCCGCGACACGCGTTTCGAACCGTTCGAATGTTCGGTTAACGCGTATACGTTTTCGTTTGGCCAGGGACGTCGTGTACGTTTATTACCGTTCGGCTGTAGTTTTTTTTTTTTTTTTTGGGGGGGGGGGGGAACGCCTAACGGAGTCGCAAAAAGCCCCGGACGTCCGGTATTCAATTTTAGCGAACTTTTTATTCCGGAAATTTTTTTTTTTTTTTGGAAGAGAGGTTGGCTTTTTTTTTGTATCAGACGCGTAAGTATGGAATCGTACAGACGTACTTGAATCGAACGTTGTCGACGCGTTCTGCGCACGCCGCCGACGGGCCACCGGTTGAATGCGGATTCCCGTACAGGCGCGATTGTAGATCATCCACGACGTTGTTTATCTGACTGCGGGCGTACAGAGCGGAGCCCGCGTGATCCAAGTAACAAGTCCCTTCGAAAACGACGTCGGTTAACGCGCGGAACACGAAATTTGCCGAAAACCGCGCGCGTTCGTCTTTTACTTAGGTCCACACGCTAACGCGATCGCGTCGCGATATTATAATCGATCGTACGTGTATCGTCTACGTAAATCGACGCCGTTGTCCAATTTCGAAATCCCATTCCGTTCGTCTCCTACGAAACCTCGATAAGGGACCGAAACGAACTCGAATACGTTCCTCCAATCGCGCTTCATTTTTCGACGTTTTATCGCGGTACGCGCGGTTCACACGTCGCCCCAACATTTATCGTACGCGTTCGAAACAAGCGGTAAACTACCGTAGCGGTTTCGGGTATTTTTTTGTCTCCGTTCAACCGGTACGCTTAAGTCGCCCAAATTTATCGTGGTCAGCGCGCGTCTACGCTCGGTATCGTACGCCGGCCGAACACAAACCGTTTCGTTCCGAATAACGACGATACGAAAACGTATCGGCGATTTTAAATGTCGGATTATTTAACGACCGTCTAAGGATATTGGCGTATTAGACAGACGTACATTCTCGGTTGGTTCGTCCACGCGAAATCGTTAGGTCGATTATTACAAACAATCGAGTTTGTTAACCGCCCGACCGCGTTTCGAAATTATCTTTCGCCGAGTTCGTCACGCGCTTCGACGGCGATTCGACAATAATACGCGCGCGCTATTGGTACAACGGCCAATTGGCTGATTGTCGGGTCGTTTCGGCGTTCATAAATTACACGGCGGGTCGTAATGGCGTAAAGACGGCGTCGTCGATGGTTGTGCCGTCCGCCGACGACGACCGAAACGAACGCCATCGGACGGTCGCCGAGGGCCTCGGCCCAGGAGCGTCGGTCTCGCAATATTCGACGACCGGTTCCGTTATTATTACGCCGACGCGCGCCGTGTGTACGGCCGAGCTACCGGTTCCGCGTTTATTATTTTACGTAGTTTCGTTTCAATAATCGGTTTTCTCGCGAAAACGTCCGTTTTATTATCGACGACCACGACGATTGTTGGACGGTCGGCGTCCGAACTTTCCGAAAATTACGTCCGTCGCGTAATTTGACGAACGCGATTATTCGACGAAATCGTTTCTCGTATCTCGGGGATAATGTTCGTTCTGAATATGAAATTGTATACACCGACATTATATATATATATGTGTATGTACACGTAGATTATAATTATAATTCCGTTGATAATTATTAGGCGATATGTTTACTTCGTAAATACGGACCGTTTTATTTCGCGATATTTCGTAAATCGAATCGAAAAGTGGAAATTAAAATAAAAAAACCGATTGCGGGCGATTCGACGTTGAAACCGCGCGATTCGGCGGACGTGTCGTACACGCTACGGAATATCGCGCCGTACAACTTTCCGACAAACGAAACGGCCAAGGCGTTTCCCGGGGCGTAAATAGGGTAAAACCGCTCGCCGTTTTTCAATGAAAAATTCGACCCTACCGTACCGTTCTCCGTGAACTACGGGCGTAGTTTATCGAAGCGCGCGCGCGGGTAAGAGAGTAATTAAAATAATCGGTTTACCTTTTAGCCGTGAAAATTCGTTTTCCATTAGCTCGGCGGACGTTTCCGTTTGTTTTTGCCCTACGAAATCCGAACACGCGAAAATATTCGACGAATATTGGCCGACGGCGCGATCGTGACAAACGCGAACTGCGTACGAAAAACGTTTACGCGTTTTCACGATTACACTCGTCCGGCGTTATAGTCGCGCGTCGCGAAGGGGAGAAGAACTTGTAAGACTTTCGGTCTGTAACGTAAACCGTTATTTACGAACATATACGGGTCGGAATACCGACCGTATAAGACTTCTTTCGCGGCCCGGCGTGTCGTAAAATCAACAGCGACGGCATCGCGTGTACGTTTCGACGATCGTAACGCGACCGGTCGTGTCATCGGACACGGAACGCCGCGAAACAAGTTCGCGCGCGCACGAACATTACGTCCCGACGTCGCTCGAGTACGTACGTCCCGTAATAAATAGATAATAAGCACGAACACGTTTTTAAAGAATGAGATGCCTTTATTTAGGAGGAGAATAAGAATTGAATAAAACGATTACAAACGGTGGTAAAAACGTTAGAAAAATATCGCTAATAGTAAGTAATATATAAATCGATAATATATAAATACGACGAGGTAAAAACGAAATCGTGAAAATGGTGCTTAGTAAAAATCTTAATCTAAACGAATATTAGTACGTAAAGAGGAATAATAATAATAATAATTATAATAATAATAATAATTATAATTATAATTATAATAATAATAATAATAATTATAATAATAATAATAATAATAATAATAATGATAATAATAATAATGATAATAAAATACGCGTATAGTTCGTTTGAATTCGAAACGATTAAATATAAAGTTTGTTACAAAAAGACGAAAACCGAGTAACGAATTATTATTAACGTAATAAAAGCGCGCTGTTTCGTCGAAACGTCTAGATTTATCGAGCGGTATTTCGCGAACGAACGTTACGTAAATAAATTGGCGTGACGTGTCTAAAGGTCAAGCGAACACGGAGTTCCGGCTAGTTTTTTCGGTCGACCGTAAAAAAAAAAAAAAAAAACGGAGATTAACGAGCGGACGAGCGACGAGGAAAGGCGATAAGCAAAAACCGTTGTTTTTAAAATAAACGTACGCTCGCGGGTTCTAAGGCGTTTCCCGGCTCGAGAAAACCTTCCCTCTGTTTTCTCAAGTCTCCAATTACGCCAAAGAGCCCCGTGAACGGTTAAAAACAACGGTCAGTCCATATTGTCTTTGCGTAGCGCCGCGTAGTGTTCCGTAAAACACGTCCTACGACGACCTATCATTATTACTATTATTAATTAACGTATAAGAAAAACTTACGGCCTAAAGAATTACGCGTATTATTATTATACATTATAATTACGAATACGTTAAACGCGAACGCGCGTATACCTATACCTTATCCGTAAAATAATCGTAAGTTTCGAAATGTACATTTAGATTACTCGAAAAAAAAACAAATTTCTATACATTGTTAATTGATGGATGATACGTCGTATAAGTAATTGTAGTACATATATATATATATAATTATATTTAATTAAAAGAAAAAAAAGAAACGTGTATTAATAACGCTAGGAATATATTTAAAAATCACGCGAATCTAAGAGTTAATAATATTCGTATATTATACAATTAATCGTTACTATTCTCAAGTACCGTCGAAACGATTTAAAAAAAAATCAATTTGTTCGGAATAATACGAATTCGTATTAGTGGCGCGCGTAGTACGTTTATCGCGTGTTTTTTTACGAAGTGCTCTCGGTTATAATACGTGCGGTTAGTAGTTGTGCGCCGCCGTATCCCTACGTGTCTAAGCGTCGTGAGTGTTTCGAACGTTTTTTCTCGTAAAACGCGAATATATATATTATAACCAAAAATAATACGGGCGCGTCAGTTTTGTTCGAAGTTCGTACGCCGGGGCGGCCATGTCAAGAAAAACGGGCCCGGAACTGGCGGCGGCGCAGGATATCCGAAGTGTTGCGAACGACGACCGTGCCCGACGGCGGAAAACACGAACGCGGCGCCGGCACCACGGACCGTTCAGACGACGGGTTGTACGTCCATCGCGACGGCGGACGTCTTGGGCTCCGCCAACGGCAGTGCCATCGGACTCGTCTTGGTGGTCGGTGATCTTACGGTTTCCGCGTTGCCGTTGTTGTTGGTGCCGCGGACGCCGCGACCTAAACACGTTCCGATTAAAAGCGAAACCGTACGTTTTTCCCGAAGGTACGGATTTCGCCGTCGTTTTCCAGTTCCACGCGCCGCCGCCGTGTACAACGGGACGCGGAACGGTCACCCGTAGTAAGTACTACAATAGGTCGCACGTACGTATATTATTTACAGTTTCGTACGAAAATACGTCCGATATCGTGTGTGTACAGGGTGATGCATGCAGCGCTTACTTGTTTCCATCTCCCCGACACTATCGACTTAACGTTGTAATAACGCCCGGGGCTGTGAATATTCGAAACGAACATCGGCGGTCGACCGAGTCTCGAGTAAAAACTAACATCGGCGCCTTTTGGGCTTGGCGGAGTCGCCGAAACGTCGTCCAAGCGGTTTAGTATCCGCAAATGAAAAGCAACATTCGGTGACCAAACGTTGTATTACGCGTAACGTATAAATTATAAACGGCCCCTCTCGTTCGTGTCCGTTTCGCTCAAAACCGACCGATCGAATATCGTAATCATTTCGGAAAGTCGTTCATTATCGGACGGGTTCCGGGGGACACACACACGCGAGCAACACGACGAAATCGTCGCGCGCGAGTGTTTGGAATTATACGGGCGGCCGTTTTTCATTCGTCAAACCGAACGCGCATTTCCGCGCCGATACGAGTACGTACCTTCGAATCAAAAACCCTCGGCTACTTCGTCCGTCGTCCGGGGCGATCGGAATAATCGTTCGCCCACAAAAAATAATAATACACGAGGTCGTTAATCCTTAACGTACGCATTTTCGGTCCGCGTACGTACCTTAGAGCGCAATCGGAGCCCGGGACTCGGTTGACCATAGGGGTTACAGTTTAACGTCCACCACGGGCTCCGTACCGGTGGCGGCGGTTAGAAGGAAAATCGAAATTATTCGCGACGATTTGACGCGTTTTTCAGGAAAACCGAAACGCCGTTTATTTACGCGCGAACTTTGTCGAACGTCCATTTTACCGCGTAGTGGTTCCGAGCGAATCCGCCGCGTTCCGGAAACGTTCCACCATATCTATATCGATACGCGCGATCTATCGAAAAACGTAAAATATTTAAAGACATTTTCGGTAACGTTTTTCAAAAAAAAAAAAAAAACGGGCCCTTAAAAAAAAAAAAAAAAAACGCCCTTTAAAAAAAAAAAAATCGTCGCCATAAACGAGCTCGTTTTAAAAAAAAAGGCCGATACGCCGCGAGTGTTTTGCGTAGGCGAAACGCGTCGCCGAAATCAACAATTCTAACCGTCAACGCGTTACGTACTAATAGCTAATTTCTATAACGTTACGAAATTGTAGCGTATAAAAATATCGCGCGTATCCACGATACCGATGCAGTTTGATATCTACGTGAGTGTCTAATTATAATAATAATAGTAAAAATACGTACAATAGTATAGAAAAATAATAGCGTCTACGTATATAAAACCGTCTAAAAAAATGACGTAAACTCGTCGTGAACGTAAACGTGTTTACCGACCGTATTTCGCGGTCGGCTTTAAATAAATACGAGCGCCGTTTTAACGTGGCGATAAAAACAAAAATATCTAAATTACGGTGTACGGAGAAAATAAGGGGGGACGTGTAGAAACGACATTCGTATAAAAGCGTCGTGACGTTTTGGGCGACGTATCACGCGGCTCGGGCGCGCGCCGCGCACACACAACTCGCGGTAGACGGGCGGTAAGATTGGTAAGATTGATATAAGAATTTTATGTAACGACGCCGAGGGGAAGAAAAACGTTAAAAAAATACTCGGTCCGATCGGAAATCGAATTGTCCGGCGGCGATCGATACGAACACACGGCGGCGTTCGACGAAAAGTGATTGAAGAACCGTAACGATCGATTAGCGCGATAACGACATTTCGATCGTCTCACACGATTGATGCGAACGTACTTTAATAGTGTCGATTGGTCCTATTTCGAATCGCGTTTGTCGGTTCTGCTTCTGCGGTTCGGAACTCGAGAATTTCGGTCGCGAAATGTACACGCCCCTGGCCCGGTATGGTAAACGACGATCAAGAGATGACTCCCCCACGTTTGGATGGCTGAGCCAAACCGCGCCGTACCTTCTTTTAGCACTTGGTGCTACTCAAGGTACGACGCTGTTCGTGATTAAAAAACTCGTCACGGGTCGTCATAAGGGGACCACCAGCACCGGACCGTAGAAGGTCCGTACCATAAATTTTCGGACCGGAACGACGAGCGTCGTAAAAACCCGATCCCTCAACGGGTAAGTGGGTTTAAAGGAAATCTACTATCTGGCGCCGGTCCCATAGCCACCACGTTTCAGCCAAGAAAGGCGCCTCAGCCAAGATGGGACACTAATTCCGAAGCGGCAAACCGGTTCGGCGTGTAGTGAGGGCTCCCCCCATCCCCGCAGTACCGACGAGGTTTTAAGTTGACGTCGGTGGGTCAACCCGGAAAGTGCTTTTTACGGCGTATATCTCCCGCTATTTTAGCTATCGTGCCGGCTAGCCGTGGTTAACGACGATCAGTAAAAAACACGCGTTCCCGAAACGTGTGTACGCGAATTTAGGCCAAATAAACGATACGCGAGCAATTACGGACCAACTCGGGATGTAGTCGACGCGAGTGTTGCGTGTTTAGGGTGTGCCGAATAAAAATACACCGTGGACGCGTAGTGGTGGTGGTAGTAGTAATATATAGTGCTATACGATGTCGTATATGTTTTCACTGAGGGGGGAGGGGAGGGCAAAGGGGGACGACGACGACGAAGAAGAAGCTGTATATAGATAGAGAGGTTTCTAACCTAAAGAAGGCGATTGGGGCTTCAACGAGGCCATGCTTGGTTGTCTCGAAGGGGAATGGGTCTTTGTACTGGATTTGCTACCTCTACGTTCGCCGGCTGCTCCGGGCGGCGGTTTGCTGTTGTCCCTTAACAGCGACACGTTCATCAGCCTCGGGTTGGGCGTGTTGAATATCGTCCGATTCTCTCTCCAACGCGCCCTGCACACAAACAACAATGCCGCGCGATTAAACCGTCCGTGTGTGTGTGTTTGGTTTACGGTTCGTTTTTTCTACCGCTCGTCCCTTCCCCGCCGCGGAATTTGGATTCGGTGTACTTTCGGACGGACAAACGCCTCCTTTTCGTGTTAAAGCGAACGTTTACGCCGAACTTTCCGGGCCCCCCACCCCCTCATTCCCTTCGTCGTGTACCACCGAGAAAATTCCGAACGAGAATCGTCAACGAAATCGGTTATTTTTCAGTACGCTCGCTATGTATATATCTTATAATAATAATAATAATCGATTATTGTTTCGAAAATAATTCGTTTTCGAGATTAAATATAAATCGAAATTTCCAACGGAAAGCTAGGCGCCGTATGTTTTTATCGATTATCGCGCGGAAAGTCCCGTGTTCGAATCTGGCTTAGTTTAACCGACCGTTTTTGTGTAATAACCGCGTAACGAGCACGCGGAGGAACTTCACCCAGCCGCGGGCCAATTTCTAACCCAATCGTGCGGGCGTTTTTGTTCGTTTTGTTTCGATCGAGTGGAAGTACACGGTGGACGACGGAACGAGTAATTCGGAAACGAAAGTGTCCTATATATACTCATTGGCCGAAGCGGGGTTTTCCTGTAAAAATACCTAGGCGCGTTTGAATAGGCGGCGGTGGCGAGGCGAAAAATTAAAAACGGAAAAAAATCCAAGTTCGCGTATCTCGAAAAAAAAAAATAATAAATACCAAAATCTTACTTGCTAAACAATCTGAGTACCACGCATATTATAATGAACATTAAGCACATTCCGGCTAACACGCACAGCATAGCCGGATCGGTGTACGGTTCGGAGTTGGAATTGTTCTTCGCTAAAAAAAATATGGAAAAAAAAAGAATACTCGTTAAAAACGTACGCGAAAAAAAAAAAACGATTCACGTTTCGCGACGCGCGTAAAAAGCGGTAGCGACGGCGGAATTTATTCGCCGGGGGAAAAAATTAAATCGTCGTCACGCGTTTCGCGCTTGTATTTTCGCTTCAAATACGCGCACGTCGGGCGCGCGCGGAAATAATTGGTTTTTTTTTTTTTTTTAATAACCTTTCGTCCGTTACCGGGTACCCGGTACGCGAGTATTTCGACGACCGGGGTTGAAAATGACGAAAAAAGAATTCCGGTAACGCCGTACGAGTATCACGCGTGAATTGTAGTTTCGAGACACGTACTACGGCCACGTAATTATTCCGCGAAATTCCGAATATCCGCCGGTTCGGTCCGTTCCCCGGGCCCGAAGCTGAATACGACGACGGGTCGGAACGCCCGGTGGCGTCCGTCGCGACAGTGGCCGGGGATTCGCTACGTACCCACACATTCGACCGGTTTGTCCTTGTTGTCCTTGTGGAACACCGGCGTCTTCTCGAACCTGCACACGCAAACGCCGTCCCGGCACTCCGTCTGGAAGTCGAACGTCTCGCATTGTTCGTTGAAGAAGCACGGCGTGTTTATCGCGGCGGCTGAAAGCAAGTCGCCGTCGGTTACCGACCGATGATACGTTCGAAAGTGAAAAGTTCCCCCGAAATCGTGTCCACGGTATTCGGGCGTACGCCCACGGGTATTTCGCTTATAACCGTTTTGTAATTATTAATCGAATCGTTCCAAAAAAAAAAATCTAACGACGCGACGGATTTCGTAACGCGATCATATTATTCGATTTACACGTTCCACATTCGCGTTTATAACGATTGTGAAATACTCCGGAAATTACAAAAAAAAAAACGTCGAAAAATCCACTAGCCGCCAATGAATTTCGAGTACATTTTGTGGCTTTTGTATTATCCGTAAATACGGTTCCGTTAAATTACGCGTCGTAATTATCGATCAACCATAAATCGATTAATACCTAACCATTCGACGGATTGTCTTAAGCGTTCGATTTTCAGTGACTTCACGCGAGTCTATCGCTGCGAATACTTTACGCTTTTATAGAATATTCGAGAGATTCGAAATAGAAAAACGTCGAAAATTCCCCTACCCGTGAATCGACTCGATTGATATTCGTTTCTATGGCGTTACTCATCAATTGCGCTCCGTCCACTCGGTCCAAAATGTACGCTATTTAATAGGTCCATAATCGACGATAGATCGGTTGATACCTAACCATACGACAATTTCCGTAACGCGATTATTTATGATTTACGTATTTATCACGTAAATGCGCGTCCGCGCGAATTACGACGTCGCGCTTATTTTCGTTCCCGTCGTATATATAAACTCGATTTCATTTTGTCTTCCCTAAACCTTCGTTTACGTCCGAATTACCGGTTTCGTTTTCATATCCTATACAACTTTCATGCGAATCGCCGATTTCGATTTCTACGTTAGCGTAATGGAAACTAATCGAAATAATAATTTTTATCGTTTTTCGATAAAAACGACGTTTCTGTTTTATTGATCCGAGGCCAACTTTTCGTCCCGAATATTTCGGCTTCTGACGCCGGAACGGGCTATTTGTTTTTCGTTGTCGCGAAATCGACAAAATTTGAATCGTCCTTTCTAAATCGATTGATTTGCGTTCCCCCCCCTGAACATCACTGAGGTTTGCCCGATTTCGACTTTTGCTCCAAACACTCACAACACACACGCACATACATACATATATAACGTTGCCGTAAATAATCGCGCGTTCCGTATTCGGATCTCTCGGGGGTCGTGCACCCCACTCCACCATACATCCGCCGCGGGAACCGGGACGACCGACCCCTGCCGGAACGAGATCGCGTGAGTCTTTTAACCCTTTACGACGACGACGACGACGACGATACGCGGCGTG
The DNA here is from genome assembly GCA_025469175.1 of Geopemphigus sp. TES_GeoC_2020. Taxonomy (NCBI): domain Eukaryota; kingdom Metazoa; phylum Arthropoda; class Insecta; order Hemiptera; family Aphididae; genus Geopemphigus; species Geopemphigus sp. TES_GeoC_2020. Next base: position 28,099 of record JAIPRN010000986.1, on the reverse strand, counting down.
CGGTAGTAGTAACCTTTGTCGTAAGTGTTGTATGCGTGTTTGTACCGTTCGACGCGTAGTAGGAGTAGTGGAGACCCCATCGATCCAACGTCAACCCCGCCGGCGGATTTTTATTATCGTTCCGTTTTTTTTCTATTATTTTACCGTTTTTGTTTTGTTTTACGAAACGGCGTACCCGCGCGTATAATATATAACGTTTCGTTACCGTACTCTACACAAAGTCATTACGTACGGTTTTTTTTTGTGTACGTAACGTGTTATTATTGTTATTACTACTACGAAACGTTGCCGAAGTTGTTTTTCCGCTTTTTGGTTCGTTGTTAACTACGTTTTTTCGTTCCGTGCGCCGGTTTACACGCCGCGATAAAAATAATCACGCCGAACGCCCGAGTGTGTAATCCACGGGCGCGCTTCGAAACGCTCTTTGGCGGTGGCCTAACATTTTTTTTTATATATATATATATATCGCCGACGTATTTACGACGTTACGCTAAATTCGTTAACGTTTTGGGAAGGGACGAAGGGTTTCGTTTGAATACGGTAGGCGCGCTTCAGGAGTAATTCATATTACAGCTAGCGAACGGCGTACCGTAACTCGTTTATCGTGTACGAGGGTTTGGTTTGTTCGTCGGATCGGTTCTATTTTCGAAATCGCTTCCGACCGGCGGCGAATACGGTTTTTTCGACGGACAACAATCCGCGGAAGAACAATTTCGTTCGGCGCGAATTCCAAACGTTTTACGTCGGTTACGATTATTTACGATGTATTTCACCCCCCCCGCGCGCGCGGTTTGAGCGAGTAAGTTAATCGTGGACGAAAATAATCGTATTTTTCGCCGGCGGGTGAGGAGGAGCGGAGATTTTCGCCTAATATAAATAATAACGAATAATTATTGACATTGTCTAATTATTTATATCGTACAATATATTAATTCGTAATTAATAATAATCATTCCTCGTCAGCTTATTGCGAAAACCGTACGGAGGTGAACGATTAAGTAGCGCCATTTCCAATTTGCGGGCTGGTAAACAACGAATCGGCCGAGTAAATCGAACAACACTTCGGCCTCCCCGGTGTTATTTATCGGACATTGAGCAGGTAGGTAGGTACGAAATTTCCATATCTTCGTAACGACGGCAATAATACGTTCAATTTCGTAAATTATATTCAATGTCGGGAACACACACACACACACACACGAGGGTATAATAATAACGTAATACGTGTAATTATTAGCGGCAGCGGAGAAACGGCGACGTCACGCGATCGGTCGTCGATCAGATAAACGCGAAATTGCCCATACACAAGACCGTATAATAATTATTATCGCCGCCGATTTAAGTACGACTGTGGTTGAATACGGACGGGTGAACGGTAATAGTGGTAACTGCGGTAGCGAAGTGGTGGCGGGGCGGTGGGAGGAGAAGTGGCCGGTTGGGTTGGGTGAGGTCCGTAGAGAAATCCGGCGAGGCGGAATGGGTGGGGAGTGGTGAGGTGGCGGATTTAATTTATTTTCGCCTCGCGCCGGAAGTTCGATAAAGCGATTTCGAAAACGACGCCGCGTTCGTTATATTCCGCCCGGATGATTGGTTTTCGGGCGCGACCGTCGACGCGTACGGTTTTAGGTTAACCGTCTGCCGTAGGTTCCCCGGCGCGGCTCGCCGGACACATTTCGCGGCCGTCGAACGTTCGGATTAATACGCCCGAACTGCGGTGTTTCTGTTTTGTCGTGTCCGATATATTCGATCGAAAGAATTTCGCCGGCGCGTTTTTAGGCTTTAAACATACGACGTGCCGGCGACCGTCGTCGACCGAAAGTACCGCGCGGCAAATTTGTAATGGCCTCTGTTCGTGATCGTCGTCGTCGTAGTCGCGCTTGAACGTTTTTCGTTCGGCCGGCGCGTTATTATTTATTTTTTCCGGCGATTTTAAACATACTTAGTCGATTTTCGTACGTTATTTTGTCTTTGCATCGCGCCTACCATCCAGCGGTGCGTTACGTTTGTAATTCTTAGGCTGGGGCCACACGGACGTACTAAGTACGCGCGTTGCGACGGACGTACTATACAACGCGCGCACTAGAGCGGGCACACGAGCGTCGATATGACGTCCGTTAAAAATTTGTTATCATTGATTTTGTATCTTATTTAGTATCTACTTGATTGTTAAGTTTTAAAGACGTAATGCATACTATTTTCACAAAGTTTTTTTTTAAATATGGACCCAGACGAAGTTTTTTTCCTTTAGTTCTTTAACCTATTTATACCTAAAACAAAAACGGACCAAAAGGGAACATTGGGTTCGTCCAATAAATTGTGAACGATATACAAATGGTCATTACGTGAAGTTGTACTATAAACTTCGAGAAGATCCTTCAAAATTGTTTAACTACTTCCGCATCCGTTCGATGAACTTTTACTGTGCGTCAAAAATTAATCTAATTATAATTATTTTTGTATAATATTATAATCACACGTGGACGGGTGGGTTAGAAACGTCTGGATAGGATATAACGTGCGTACTGCGTATACGAAAGTGCGCCCGTGTGACCACGCAGCTGACGTTCACATTAAAAACAATACAAATTTAATTTTGGCGTTGATATGTTTGACGTCCGTTGTACGTGCGTCGGAGAGATAATACGTCGATAAGATTTGACATCTGTATTAACGTGCGTTATTTTTAACGCGCGTTACTCGTATACCTGCTCCCATAACCGATAATGTAGTACTACGACGCGCGTCAAAAAGTACGTGCGTATCGATGCATTTTGTACGCTCGTGTGGCCCCAGCCTTAAGTGTACCGAAATCGTTACTATTTCGATCGTGGCACGCATTTTTCGATCGTTTTATACGTTATTTCGTCGGTCTAGGTTACTTATCGGTTTGCGGTCCTTCGCACGTTACGGTATGAATTTCGTGATCGAAGCCCCCCCCCCGCTTCTGGGGAGGGGAATGATATTCGCGATCGGCGTACGTTTGTCGGCTGTACGGCGTCGTTTTCCCGTTTGTTTTCGGTTTTTCGTATTACGCGGCGCGCGTAGAACGCGAAACAAAGCGAAACGAACGAACGTCGGACTAGGGCGGGACGACGGGTGGCACGATAGTAAATCTATTGTCGTCGCCGCCGTAAACGTTTCGGCGCACGTCCGTATTACGGCGACGGGCGTGTACGTAACGCGCTGAAGAACCGGCGAACGGTCGGCGAAAACGTTTTCATTAATCGTCCGGCGGAAAGAGGGCGAACGTTTAAGTTTTCCCGTGACTCGTCGACGCGTATTTTATCGTCCACCGTTATTTGTCGTCCGATCGACAGCGTCTTCAAATTGATTACCGAAACGATGATTGACAATAACGGCACGAGTTCCCTAAAAGCTTTCCGAGTGTTTTACCTTCGTTCGAAGTGGTTTCGGTTAATATATATAGTTTTTTTACCTTTTTGCCAGTGGGAAAATCGTTCGAAAATCACCGCCACCGAATGCCGCGATTAAAGCGTATTTCGTACTACAAACGTCCTAACGTGTACAGTAAAATATTTACCTTCTCGCGACCGCTAAGGAGGTTGGGGGGAAAGGGAAACACGAGCGGCTTTTCGATTTTTTTTCGCTTTTACGGGGCCGATTATCGGCGCCCGAGTATATCGGGTTTTACGTTACGAGCACGTACATTACGGCTATTTACGATATTTTTATCGTCGAACGCGGTACGGGGGTTTTTTTTTACGGGCGCGGTTTTTTTCGAAAAAAAAAAAAAACGTATAAAAAGCGATAACGCCGTGAACTTTTTCGGATTTTTTCGCACAAATTATCAACGCGCCAACGATAAGCGAGCGCGGGGGGCAAGGGGTGGCAATAAATAGCTTTCGTTGTACTCGCGTTCGATTACGTACGGTTGTTGTCGCCGTCGTCGTCGTTATTTCTGTCGCGTACGTTTAGTCGTTCGACAGTCGACGAGATCGAACGGCGCCCGCTGGTTCACCGAGAACGGTAAAACCGTAGGGCGCGACGGTCGACTAAAGCGGTAAACCGCGAGCGGGAATTTCGCTCCAAAATTCGATTTCGAAACGATCGGTTTGGGTATTATTTTCTACACACGCGCGCGGTTGGCGAAACGATATCTACGCGTACCTCTACGTATAAGTATATATATATATATATGTATTTATATCGGTGTTCATGAAAACGAACTACTTAGGAACATTTCCTAGTTGGTTTCCATTTCGGACGGCCGGTCCAATCACATTCGCCGTATCGCGTTCGACCTACTTCTCTCGTACCGCGCGCACCAACTCGCTATTTCCCCCGGGAAATTTTCGCGGATTCCAAAACGCTGTAAAATGTTTCCCGATTAAATCGTCTCCCCCCGTCCCGCACCGCGCGCATACACACCTCTCGCGCGCGTACGTAATATACCAACGGTTCGGTTACAAGCGCGTATCGCCACCAACAGCGAACAACCGCGCGTTACGTCCGCCGCCACCGCCGAACCGGTCGGTGACGTTTTATATAATAACCGCGGTTACCGCGACGTTCGCGTTTTCCGCTGTTTCGGAGGGCGCGCGCGATTTTACGGTACGCGCGCGGGACGGGGCGCGACTAGCATGTTCGTACTCTATGTACTTTTATCATCGCGACGTCTCGCGTGCGTGTGTAGCCGGGATAATGGAAACAAATCAAAAGCCCGGGAGAATATATATATTATTACCGTCCGTCGTTGCGCCGCCGCCCTCGCAATTTGGTAATAGAGTCAGGTTCTCGGTTTTTATACCGCCGTCATTATTATTATTATTATTATTATATTGTACGAGAGGGAAGATTGATCGTGCGCGGTCCATTTTATAATACACACACACGCTCGTAAGTATATATACATTTTCGCCGCGCTAGTCTCGAATTTACGCCCTACGCGGAAGAACGAAAAATTCGGATCACGTCTCGGATGAGAGGTGGCGGCGGCCCGTCTCTGTATAATAAATTGACGTATTAAATATCCGAACGAAAACGAATTCGGCCATTAAGACGATTTTCTTTCCGGGGACGAAGAAAACGTCCCGTCGCCGGCGGCCCGTTTTCGTATCGCGCGTAAAACGCGTACACACGAGTGGGGCGCGACGTGACCGTTCATTACCGCCGACCGGGTTCGGTCACGTCGACCGTTTCGAACCCGCGGTTGGGGTGGTTAACGCTCGGTCGACGCGTCGCGGTTAACCGTTACCATAGTCGGCGGCGCGTTGTCGTTTTTCGATATTGTCCCGAATACGGGTTCGTTTGGAAAACGTAGCGGCGGTCACGAAAATAACTGTCGTATTCCCGTAAGTGGACGAGAAACGAAAACGCCCGATACGCAATTTCGTACGTATCCGTACTTCGCGTCCGAGTATTATTTATTTTCGTAAATTGTGCCGCGGCGGTTGCGGTTGGACGGGAATGTTAACGATTGCCGCAGTGGCCCGGCCCAGGACCGTTTTGTCGTCGTCAAACGTTCCGCGCGGTATTCCGTGACGTCGTGTTTATGTCATGGACGGTGATTCGGTCCAAAATCGATCCGAACGAAATATTAACACGAACACGCGCGTGTCACGTTCTCGGCGAGTTATACGATAATAGAATTATTATTAATTTTTACGATAATTTCAAATTACCCGCCAATTTTAATTTAATTATTTCATATAGCGTTTGCGTAATTATTATACAATAATGGAATACGACGTTTCGCCGCCCGTTTACGCGCGGACGCGGTCCATACCGAACGCAGTAGGCGTTCGACAGCCGAAAAGGAAACGCCGAGGTATCGACGAAAACGGGAGAATCGTCCGTATACATGGCTGCTTTCGGGAGAAATGGTTCGCGGGAAAATGGTAGAAACGCGGCGGAATAGAAACACGAAATCGGGACGTTGGCCGGAAGGAATAAACGTCGTTTACGAACGTTCGGGACAACGGGTGGTAAACGCGTTTCATCCGGTGGTAGGTCGTCGTCGTCTCGCCGTATCGTTTACGACGATTTATCGTACGGGCGCGACGCGCCACATTCCGCGTAAATATCGGTAAGCGGGAATTATTTCCATATTCGACCGTACAATAAATAATTGCGCACTCGCCGGGTTCGTGGGAAGATCGGCGGCGGCGCCGTTAATTAATAACGTACGATCGAATCGGTCGTCGATCGATTTCTCGGCCCGTGCAGCGAACGTCGCGACGACAAAACGCCGCCGGCGGCGGTGGCGGCGGCAAGTTGTGCGCCCCACGGATATAGAGGGGTAGAGAGTTGATTTATATATTTCGGGCGTAATGGGTTCCGGCACGAATGCCGCCGGCGCGTATAGCGCGCACACGTGCGCGAGCGCGCGAACGATTAGCGAATATACGCGAAAATAACGTCGGGCGCGTGTTCCCGTAAACGAAACGAAAAACGTCGAACGGACGTCGTCGAAACGGCGAGCGCGGAAATCAATAAACGGCGCGTAAAAATTCGTTCGCGTGTTTCCGGTCACGTACAAATACCCGCCACCGCACCCCCCGTCCCATCACTAAGTATTCGTACGTATAAATTGCGCTCACTGTGTCCACATTTGTCTATGTAGTTGGTGACCTCGAACTCGGGCCGACACTGGCAAGACGACTTCTTGTTGCTCCGGTCCATCGCGCACGTCGACCCGTTGAAACGGCAGTCCTCGTTCTTGTCGCATTTGTCGCCGAATTTCTTCTCCGTGACGGCTGAAACACACGTCGCTATACATCCGTCGTTACTTACGTACGGGGGGGCCGTCCCGTCTCGCGGTTTCCCCCCAACATTTATTCTGGCGACACCCACGTCCGTTTATCGGGTACCAAATGTTTCGGTAAACCGCGAAATACGGTTTTTCAATACGGGTTTGGGTTTTTTCAATTTTCCCCGTACGAAGTGTCGCTCGATGAACGTCGTTTCCCTATAATATTCCCCCGGTCTGTGTCGCGCCGCGATATTTCAACGGTTTCCGGACGGAAAATCGTCGAACGATTTAATATTATTAAATCGTCGATAATATTCACTTTTAACTCTCCCCCGTACAAGTAAACCGAGGTCACGAGGTGTGAACGAACATTTCCAGCGTACGTGTTTGGACACGATCAACACCGGACATTGTACTCAGACCGTTAGAATGTACGCGTGACGTAGTACCCGAAGTCGGTAGCCAACGAATTGCTCGGCGTATGTAAAATTAACGGACCGAATATCGTTCGCCGACCGAACACGGCGTCGGTTATTATTCGAAATCGAAACACGAAAACGTCGACGGGGCTCACGTTTTACTTTTGCGTTCATGTCGGGCCGGAACCGTCGGGCGCGCTCGATGATTTCGAAAGTCCTCGACCGTCCATAGAACCGGAAGCCCACGAACGTTTATGAAACCGGACGACGGACGGAGAGGGGTTTTCGAAAAGGATTATAACCTACCTTTCGAGCGCTGTACGCGATTCCGTCCACGATCGAGTGTGGAAGTTTTTTTATTTGTTTATTTTCCGCTCCCCGTTTGAGCGTATTTTCGGAACGACGTCGTCGTTGTCGAGTGCCACGTTTCACCCCCTCTCCCCCGGAATATATTGCTATGTCGGCGATTGTTGGCCGACGACGAGATTAGTTATTCATCGGTCCCGCGATTGCGTTCACTCCCCTCCCTGTCCGCCATTATTATCTCGTTCACGTCGCGTTATTATTTTACGTCGAAACGCGCTCGCGGCCTTTGCACACGGATCGTCGTCGTCGCCGTTTCGTTCGCGTTCACCTTTATTCTCGGCGACGTCGTTGCGCCTTTTAGCGCTCGCGTCGTCGACCTTTCAAACCAACTGAGTAGAAAACGTCCGGCGCGTTCGGTTTTTTCCATTTTTTTATCCGGTACGTGGAGTTTTTTGTTGCGTTCACGCTCGCTAAAACCACACACACACACACACACACACAATAACGCCATGTACGCGAATGCAAATTTTCGTCGCCATCGCCAAGTATTTTCCCTCTGTCGGTCCATTGTTTCGTTTCGAATAGGAAAAACAGCTCCGCCGTATTCCAACGACGACGACGACGCGCTTTAAATAATAATAATAATAACGTACAGTCGACGGTCTGTCGCGAAATCATCCGCCACTTAAATGCAAATTCCGACGTTAGAACTATACGTATATAAATTTATGAGCGCGTAGAGAGAAGTAATGCGAAAACAGTAAAATACGTTATACCCATCTCGCGTTTACGACGATATTACGAAAAAAAAAAAAATAATAAAAAAATACGAAAATGCCGTAGACGGAGAAGGCGCTTTTGAAATTAAAATCGTTAGCGCACTCGTCGTCACTCAGTTTCAGTTTATACGCGTCGCGGACGGGGAGAGGGGGGAACACGGTTTTTTCGCCGCCCAAAACGGTCGGATATTTTAACGCGGAGGTATTCGCTAACGAAACGAGCGTACTAATGGTACTACGTCTGGAAATACTGACGACCCGACCACCATCGGCCCGAAGTCGTGTACGTACGTTTTTCGTTCGTCCGTCGTTTTTGTCTGGCGTGAATTCTGCCTGAACCCGAAGACATTAAGAACACGTCCGACGCGCCGACCAGCGGATACTTCGGCGACGGCGCCAAATGTTTTTCGGCGTAGTTCGCCAGACGACTCGGCCCGTCCCCTGCCCCATCACTAGTGCCGACGGACCATCGACTCCGGGGACCATCGAAATGACGATCCGCCGGAGGGTTTTTTTTGTTCGGATGACCGTGTGCCACGTGATTTATAGTTATGTATCGGTCCGAGATTGGTTTCGTTCGCGGTGACGAGGGCGTTTCTAGTTTATTCCAAACTCGTACTATATACGGACCGACACGAATAGGAAAAAGAAAACAATTGTCGTTTTCGATTCAAATTTCTTCACACACACACACACATATATATATACGCACGTAGAAATGTCTATACAAGTATTATTTATAAAGCTCGGAAATAAAACGGTTAGCATTTCGTGCCTCCGCAAAAGTTGGCACGTTATTCGCGCGAATATTTCTTTACACTTCTATATATATATATATATATATCGATATTGTCTGGCGCCGAGCGTTGTTTCGTTTATACAGTCTCGTAACAACATTTTACACTTAAAACACGCGCGCGCGCGCGAACGACCGCCGCCGCCGGGAAAACTGAGTACACAATTTGGAAACGAATTCGTTTTCGGAGTCCCGTTGCCGTCCGTCGTTCCCCTTTATAATAGTAGTAACGTAACGTAACTAGTAGTAACGTTCGATTTTGCGGCCGCCGCTGTTTTCCGATCGGTCCGGATTTTCGACCGCCGTGGTTTCGACGCGATTTTCGGCGAACCTAGCCGGCGCGTTCGTTATTTTCGCGTATTCGTCGAGTCGTGGACCACCGGGTTTTTCACGATTCGTACGCGACGCCGGTCGCGGTTGTTTTGGGTCCGGACGAACGGTAGTTTCCGTTTACGTACGACTCCGGCCGGTGTTGTTCGCGTACGACGATCGTCGTCGTCGTCGTAAAATCTGCGGCCGCAATTTACCGTCCGTTTCCCCGTATTGTACCGTAAAATCTACGGTCGCTTATTCTCCCGTCGAATTATCCGGTAAAACGGATACGCGTACATCGTATGAAATCAGATCTTGGCCCGGATTAACGTACCGTTAAAACCTAACGTAAGGTAAAAACCTAACGTACCGTCTATTCGATTTTGCCGCCGTCCAAACGTCGTATACCGAGCACTCTGTTTTTTCGTCAAATTTTGTTCGGTCATTTCTTTCGGGAAGTGATTATTAATGTAGCACCGGCCGAAGAATGGCGGGAGGATCGATTCAAACTCGTTTTACGTTTACGAAACGGACGGGTTTTATACGACAAAATGAAAACCGTCAGGACCGAGGGACTGCCGGCACGTCGGCGAATAATATTAATAAACGATCGCGCGTACCGGGTCGCATTCGACCGGTTTATGATCACGGTCGGCGATCGAAATTCAAACGGCGGTAAAGTCGAATAACCGCGAAACGCGCCGGCGCGTCGATGGTTTATAGATTGATAGCCGTAAACGGGCCAGTGTCTGTATAATACGTACGGCGGAATCGTAAAACCGACTTCGGATTGTTATCGTATCGTACGTGTGGTTTTCGGCCCGCGACGGCCGTTATTCGACTACGAGGGAATTTGTAGACGCCAGGGCCAATAATTATTGGTAAACGGTCGATATCAAGCGTCGGTAGCGTTATTGAACGACGATTTGGAGCGCGGCGCGTTTGTTTTCCAAGTTCTCGGCGCCGTAAATTCGCGCTCGTAAAAATAATAATAAATGTCGTCGCGCGTTTATTTTTATATATATACGGTAGTCTAATTTACGAATAAGGGGAAGTGAGTGGGACATATTTCCCACGGAAAAAAAAACTGCGAGTAAAATCGGTCATCTAGTCGACGATACGCGCGCGCGCGCGTTGTTCGAAACTCCGATTTGTACACGCGATATTTACATAAAAATAGTCTACCGGCAACGTTAAGTTTTCCGAAGCGATTATCTTTTTTTTCGTACGCCGTACTAGTTAAACGCACACATTTACGTCGTACATTACGACGGGTAGTCGGTTTATATATATTTACCGTACGTACGTGATACCGTTAGATACACGGCACGTTTAAGGTCGACGGAAAGTAACGACGCATATATTGAAGCGTTTTCCCGCCGGGGTATAAAACAGCGGACGAAATATCGCGTACGTTACGCGAGGCGAGAATAAATGGCTTTGGCGGAAAAACGTCGAAGTCCACGAGCGCTGACCATTAAATAACGCGCTCGGTCCGTTCGTCGTCCCTTCTACCGGAACGGTTCGCCTACGGGTTTCGCGACCGTGCCCGATTTCCCCGAACGAAATACCGTACCGTTTGTTATTATTATTCGTTGGCGACCGCGGCGGTGGCTAATGCCGATAATGTACGGATAGGTTCATCGAGTCCCCTGGACTAACCAATAGTCGATTTTTTCGATTCGATTTTAATCGTCGAACGTTATGTGGTTACACTTTCCATAACGATCATTCCGACGGTTTTCTAAACGCGTTTCTTGTAAAAACCGTTCGTCTTTTGCCTCGAACACTCCGTGCCCTGGTCGTCAATGGAGCCGGGTTGCCGTCATTTTGAGAACACGGGGGGAAATCAGAAGGGGGCCAGATAACCAGGCGAATACGGAGGGTGGTGCGCAAGCAATTCGTAAATCCGTTCAATTCCGCCGTCGTTTTCGTCGGCTCGTGGATTGGTGGCGTCGTCTTGGCGAAACGACGCACAATCGCGGACCGGGTGCAGTACGAACGCGTGGCGCGCAATACCGTTCGCTAACCGTTCCGGGAGGTTTCCGTGCTCGCTGACAAAATAATTCGAAGCGCGCGTCCTAATTACGAATATCGAAAAACGTTTCTCGCGATTTCGTTCTCGGCGACCACAGGTGGTGACCAACGCGGAACGTAATTCGTCTGCCGGCGTTCTAAGACGACGCCCAGCCCCCCGAACGCGTGAAATATCGTCGTTTCGTAGTTTTCGCCCTCGGGTTAATCGATTCCGAATATTCGTTGACGCGTCGAGCTAGACGATTTTCGTCGAACGTTTCCGCGGGTTTCCGACGTCCGTACCGGCCGTCGTCATTCGTCGTTCCCCGTTCGCGACTTCCGCGGGTTAGGTTAGGTTAATCGCGGTCATCGTCGGCTTTCATTTTCGGATTTACGGCCGTTTGTCCGACGAGCCCGGTCGGTGGTTAAATCACCGAACGACGACAATGTTCGCTCGGCGACGTATTGCCGACGGGGAATAACAGTGGAATAACAAAGCGAAAACTGTCGGGTCGTTCGCCAAACGGGCGTTATTGCGGCGAAAAGGCCGTGTTCTGTTTTTTTTAAAGAGCGTTTAAAGAAACTCCGCGTGCACAAACGTTCGGCGAAATGACATGATCTAAACGTAGTCGTGCGCGTCCGTCGAAAAACCGGAACTCGCGATTAAAAAACGATTTTCTTTCGTTCTCGAAACGGAACCTACTACCCGTATTTCGTTTACGAAGCAATGGCGCGTTTCGAGGCAATTTGATAAGTACCACATAAATACGACCGTTTGTCCGGCGTAATTGGAGAGCCGGCCGTGTTCCGTACTGACGGAGGCCGTTGAGCGTTCGGCGCGGCGACGATAAACGATATATTCCAATTACCGACGGCCGACGACCGTGTTGTGTTTCGTCGGTGTTATTTTCGGCGTACCGTCAGGTTAGGTAGTAAGTCGTATTATTTAGGGGTTAATCAATTGTTTTCGTTCCGTCGGCCGCGCGTAATAACGCGTGACCGGATCGACGATTGGCCCACGCGAAAGGTCATCGCGATATGCGCCCGAGTTTTGAACTTTCAAACGAACCCGGCGCGTTCGTACAATATAATACGTTTAACCGCTCTCCACTCCCTCGCCGACGCTTTATCGTCGCGCTTCCGGAAACTTATTCGGAGAGAATTTGATCGACGGCCGCGCGCTCGATCGTTTTCCGTAAATAATACTCGCGAAACTCGTTCGCCCGGGATGGCGGACGGCAGGGGGCTCGAAAAATTTGCGCGGACGTGTTCCGACGCGCGTTCGCGTTTCCGAAAATCGCTCCGTACCGACGAACATCGGCGAACGTGAATCGAAATCGGCCGATTCGCAAATCGCGCGTTATTCGTAGCCGGCGAGTCGAACGAGTTTTCAATCGAACCGCGTACCGTTCGTCACCTATGCCCGTCTAGCGCGACCAATATATTCGGGACCGAAAACACCGCGACGGAAGAGTCTAAAATTACGGCGGCCACTGATTAGCCGTGGAAGGACAGTGGGTGGACCAACGGGTACGTTTCGGAAGTGTTCGTCGACGTTCCGGTATCGATTTATATCGTCCGGGAAAACCGTTCGGCGATTTCCGCGCGTGTAATTAATTGTCGTCGGCAATTCGTCGCGTGCACGTTCGGAACAATACGGCGTTTCGTACGCGTTGTTTACCCGCGAAACGGGTATGCTCCGTTTCGTATCGAATAAACGACACGAGCTTACGAAAATCGTAAACAATCGTTATTCGGAATCGTGTGTTTGTATAATAGTGATATCGACGAGGGAATCAAAACGCGCGCGGAAGGGGGAAACGAATTTATTAACTTGGCGTGTTGTTCGCCAGTAAACTGGGAATTATTTGGCACGAGTTCCGATTTTTTGTTTTATTTCGTGCATTAATGATCGGCAGTATGTGCGTGCGTGTACGCGTGTGTCGATGGAAGGGACGAGGGTAGTATGCGAAGATCAATGGGTCGGTCGGCGACATATAACCGAGCGCGAGTGTTAGTCGTTTATGTGTGTGTGTGTGTGTGTGTACACGGTCGCGCATACATCACGGAAACGATGGCGACTTTTACGGCCCCCCCCCGGAATAGTCGTTCGGCCGGTCGGCGTAATAAATACGGGGACTGGTCGGGTATTTATTATTATTAGTAGCGGACGCGTAGATGATACGGACGACCGCAACCGGTCGAGATTCGAAAACCCCGAGAACGAAAACGGGTCTGTCTACGTTCCTGCAGGGTCGCCGGGACGGACGTTTCCGAGTTTCCCCACTACTAATTTCGGAAACGATCGTCGTCGTATCGAAAACATCACCCAGCCCCGTCCTCACGCCGTGCGCGTCCGTCCACGACAATTTCGTCCATTCGTTTCGCGCCGTCATCTTCCCGGCGGTTAGACGTACGGTCAGTCAGTATGCCGTCGTTAACGAGACGTCGGGGACGGACGAAACACCGTGCCGAATATACGGTAAATCGAATTCGCGACGTAAACATTTCGACGAATATTTCCCCCAATTCGTTATCCGGCCACGTGTTTGGCGGACCTACCTAATAGTAGCACCAGTAAGCGTTTTTATATCGACGACGACGATAAAAAAAAAAAAAAACAACGGCCGTCGTCGGTTAGGTCGTTTAGGAAACGATCCGGCGGCGGTAGCGTGGCGTTCATCCGCCGAACGAACGTACTCGGTCCGCCGGGACGCGCGAATTCGACGCACTTACGGGAACCGTCCCGGGGACGTAAACGCTCGCGCGGCGGACAAAACGGTCCAAAGCGCCGTCAGATCGCTTCAGGCGAACTGTCCTAGTCGCCACAACAGACCTTCCGGCCCCTACCCGTCCGAGGCGTGTACGCACGCTGTGGGGCCCGTCGTGCGCGTTCTCTTTTTGGCGGTCGTCCGGTTTTTCGTTTCACTAACGGGAAACGACCGAATATCATCCGCCCGTGTAACCTCCCCGGCGTAATTTATTTCCTTTCATCGTCGGTATAGTACGTTTCTATTAGACAGGCGCCCGCCTAATAAATAACGATATCGCCAGGATAATATATATATATAGTCTGATCGGTTTTGTACGTTCGCCCGGTCGTAATAATCGTTTCGTTTTTACGTCGTCTGTTTTTCGATACATTCGCGGCAACCGTGACGCGAATAATCGTCGACGACGTGGATAAAGGGACCGAAAAATGAAAACCGTCGTAGTCCGTTCGTTTTCGCAGGGGAAACGTTTAACCGTTCGTGTCATTGGTCCGTTCGAAAATCGGTCGAATAACGCGATCGTCCCAAAAACACCGTCGCAGGTTTCGTGAAAATTGTGGCAGCGGTAGCGGGGTGGTGGTGGTGGGGTGCACTTACCGACCCCCGGTGACGGGGGGTCGCGAGGACGCGTCTTGTTCGGCCAGTACTTTGGCTGTTGGTCGTACGAATTTAGTGCGCGTCGACGAGTTTGGTTGTCGGCGAAATTGTATCGGAGGCGAAGAGTTTTTGGACGAAAACGTTCGGCTTTAGGGACGCCAACGGGTCGGCCGACGGATGTGGCGGGACAACCGAACGTCGTTATTACTACGCTAGACCGATAGATTCGCCGTACCGTACGTCGTTCGCCCGGCAATGTCGATTCGACGATTTATCGGACCGACCACAAGCGCCCGTTCGGTACGTTTCGAATGGTTATCGGACTGAATTTGGACCAACCCGGTAGTGGGCGCTCTTTTTTTGCGTACTATCCGAACCGACGTTATTTACAAGTTCGCGGCATTTCCGGTATTGTAGTGTGTGTGTGTGTGCGTGAAGAGGGACCGCGGGAATTCGGTTCGGTCGTAAAAACTCGACCGGCGGCGAATTACCGGACGACGACCTGGGTCCGTTTACGATTTTGCCGCGTAAGTCGTAGGGGGACATCTCCGGCGGACAACAGTTATGGCGTGTGTGTATGTATCCGTGACCGTCGGAACGCGTGGAAAAATGACGACTCGCGCGCGCCGTACACGGAATGCGCTTATTGATTGGCGAAACGAGGTCACGATTGTGCAACCGTATTTTGCGCGCGTATAATCGTCGTTGTATAACGATGGCGTGCACGTAACCGTCGGTATCTGGGCGGACACGGGACGAATCGCCGAAAACCGTAACTGAACAACGGCGCTGCTTTCTGTTGTTATCCTAAACGCGACGATCGTCCTATTATGTTAGCGTGGACGGCGTGTTGCGTTCGTCGCACGAATAACTAATATGCCCCGATCGAACTTGTTGCCGGCGGTTTAAAAACGCGCGAACGATTCGCGGTCTGTCGCGCCGACGACGGTTTCCACGCGAGTGTCCCACCCGTTTCCGCCTAATCTGTCCGTAAACCGATTCGAACGGAAGGCGTTTCGCCGGACGAATATAACCCCGGGCCGGTATCGACTCCCCGCGATCGGTACCCGCGCTATTCGTTACCGCGACGACGACGACAACCGCCGAACCGCCCGCTGTTCCGGGACGTCCGTTTACTTATTTCGTACGCGACGGTTTTTCGTCGCAATTTCCGGAAAACGCGCGACTACCACCGCTACCACAACTCGCGTCGACCACGGTAGTGACGTAGTGTCCGTCGTTCGGACGAATTTTCCGACCATAGTTGCGACCGAAACCGGACGTTTATTGGTAGCCTCGCGGTAGCGCGCCACTCGGTATCGCCTTTAACGGGAACGACGGGACAATTTGACGCGGTCAGAGATGCGAGGAGGGCGCGTGCGTTTTTCCCGGACGCGAACATTGTTGAAACGCCCGAACGCGCGTCGTTGTTTATCACTCGACCGGCGTGAGGTTAGGAACAAAAGGTACCGACGAATGTACGACGCCGCGTTGGTTCGTACCCGACATAACCGATCGTAACCATTCAGTCACCGACCGTCCTAACCGCGTCGTCGAATTTCTAAGCGCGCGAACCGTAACGGTCTCGGCCGAACGTTTTTCCGTAATCCCTCCCGGCACGTTAACCAATCCGCCGCTCCTTTGTTCGGATCAATTCACGACCGCCACCGCTGGCCGTACACCGCGCCGGACATCGAACGCGTGGTATTTAAAACGTTCGGACGTTTTATTTAACGTTCGGAACGGAATCGTAAAAATGGCAAACGGTTTACTTACTACTACCACTCGGTTAAGGTTAATTATACTAGACGACGAAAAACGCGGACCGGCTGACCGGCTCCTTGTTGGTCACGAACAATTTCCGAATTGTTTTAAATATCAACGACGGACGTTCCGCCGGTATGCGTTTTCACGTTTATACGGTTTGCTAGTTCGCCGTCGCGGAAAACGTGTCCGACAATAAACCCGAATAAATACCTATTTCACTCGTCAACGGGCTTATCGCGCGTGCACTCGGCGAACCCTCGAAAAACGCCCCGGTTTTTTTTTCCGAATTTATACCAACGGGTTGTATAGACGAAGTATTCGAAAGGTTAGACGACCGGATAAGAGTTATCGCCGAAATATTTACGTTCGTTGAACCGTAGTAACCGATATACTCTACGGCGTTATTTCGCGATTTTCGCCGAATCTCGTGATTTCCGTCTGTTAGCGGAACGTCGCCCTAGCGTCTAATATAATTCGTTTACGTGTGGTCACGCTAAAATTACGCCTTTCGTTCCCGCGTCGTATAATATATACGGTGGTATATAGGAACGCGCGACGTGTCGTTTGTGAACCCACGGTTAGTTCGTGAATAATAAATAGTATTCCTTTTTTTTATTATATAGAAATTAGACGAGACACTATCCGGGCGTTATGTACAATCCGCCGAAGTACCGAATGGTTGATCGATAGTGTCTCTCGTCCCGGAACATCGAGTGTGTGCGATGTTCGCGGAGTTATCGAGCAGTGCGGTGTTTGTCAGAGCGTAGACGACTCTTGATATTTTAAGTGCTTTCGTTCCGTAGCGAACGTTCAATAAACGCGTTTAATTCGAATATTCGTCGTTCGAATTTTCTTCGCATAATTGTTGTCGTGTAGACGTCCCTAACACTGTTCGTTGTACCACGTAACCGCGCGGTCAACGCGTTTTAAACCACCCTCCTCCCCCCCTGAGTATTGTTATCGTCGAACCGTTAATAAGTTACCTTCATCTTGTTGCGGCGATGCGAGGACCGACCTGGCGAGTAACAACGTACCGGCCACCACCAACAGGAGCAGACCGTTACGGGCGGCTAGCATAGCACACCCTACACTGTTGACCGGGCGCAATGCTCTCGCGGCGTCCACCCGCCGTCACATCCCAACGCGCACGCTGGTCGCACCTGTAGGACGAAACGAGGAGAACGTTATTTGTTATTGTGGCCGTTGTTCGAACGTCCGGATGGGGCCAAACAACGGGACGGTCTCGTTCGTTCGGGTTTTCGATATTGACGAGAGGACCGTCCGCGTTTTTTATCGTATTACACAAAAAACATAATCGGTTCTTTTTTCACGACGATTCCGGAAATACGCTCGTCGCGTCTAATTATAAATCGCTACGTAACGCGTGCGCGCGCGCGCGTTCGAACGGAAAACCGATTTGGACGACGATTGTCCAACGGTTTTTTTTCTGTTTTGGCTCGTTGGCGTCGTCCGAAACGAATACGCCGCCGCCGATTTAATCGTTAAATTAATTTTCGTATACGTTTCGTTTATATTATTAAAACGATAACGATTCGAGACGTTCTCCTAGCGATTCCTATCAATTTTGACAACACCCCCTTGGGGGGGGGGTGGCCGTTTCCGTCGAAATCGCGACATAATTCGATCGGACGTCGCGGATATAGTAATTATATATATAAAGCGGCGTACTTATACTTGAATTTTGGTATTAGGGGGGGTGGGAGTTAATTTTTAAACGAATAAATCGGACGACTACGATCGAAGTATCGAAGTTTAAAAATATTTTAGTTTTTCGTTATTTATCGACTAAAAATAAACGTCTCGTAAGGGTGTGTGTGTGGGGGTTCGTGTCTAAACGAAATAAAAGGAAACGGCGGAAAGAGATTCGAAAACCAAATCCAATTCGCTAAAAAGGCCGAGTCGCGGTGTACGACAACTCGGCGGCCGGCATAGTCTTTGAACAAATCGTTTATGGCGGCGGCCCGACGACCGTAATTACGCGCGCGAACCGACGTTACTAATATACCGGACCGCGGAATAGGGTACACACGATAAATCCGAATATCGCGTTCGAAAAGAAACCACGCGATGCACACGGTGGTCGGCCGTTCGGTTCGGCGGTAACGGCGTCGCGTGCGTACGTCCCTTTACGTAACCTTGTTTTTTTTCGAAATCGGCAATTCGCTGTCCCGGCACGTCGGTAAACGACGGGAGGAACCTAACCTTTTCAACTGTACACACCTCACTGTATAGTTTGGTGAAGGCGTCCAGTGAGTCGCACAACCTAACCTAACGTGGCGGCCGAAAATTCGGGAAAATATTTTCGTCGGCGGACCAACGGATCTGTCGAATCTCGGCTGTTGCTGTGGAGCGCGTGCGCGGCTGGCCGAATAACGACCGTCGGTCGTATGTTTTGCACTTTTCGACGGGTGCGCCGGCCGCCATCCCGTAATTCGTTCCGCCGCGGCCGATTTATTCGTCGATATTATTTCCGGTCGGCGGTATAAATTTGCCCGTTTCGGCGACGAACCGTTACGAAGGGCCGATCGCACGCGCTTAGACGGCCGCCCGAAAGGTGGCGAAAAAAGCCTTTTGACGTTCGAGGGTTCGACGAGCGCGCGCGCGCGTCTACGAAATATTTATTATTACGGCCGAGCACTCGGCCGTTCGGTTTTCCCGCGGTCGTATCGACACGCGTAAACCAGGTATACGGTCACTGGAACCGCCTCGTTTCACCCCTCCCCAGCGGAGGGGTAAGAAAACCGCGCGATTTCCCCCGGACGGTAGCCCGTGACGGGTTTTTCGACGTCCCGGCGCCAAACGACGACGTTCGTAGGGAAACAACAATCTGGCGCCGCCCGGTGTTTCCGCCGACCGTTTTACGGCGCGCGCCGAACGAGTTGACCGAAAAAACCGATCGGATCGACCGAAGAACGTTTCGGATGCGTTCGTCCGGTTCCGACGTATAAGCGCGATCGGCGCCGGGTCGCGCGTAATATATTCCGTCGGTAACGGCCCCGAGATCGGAAACGTTATCGAATTCGCTACGCGGCCGGCATTCGTCGTCGTCGTCGTCGTCGTCGTCGTCGACGTCGTAAAGTCATAAAATATGTACTAATAGTCCTTTGTCGGCGACGTGCGCCACAATCGATCGATACACGCGCGCACACACGGCGGGGTATCATCGGACGATAAAACGAAATACGCGTGTGCGAAATTTCGAAAGCGGGCGGGCGACGGCGGAGTGAAGCGCCCGTTTTCGGACCGTTGTCGTCGCCAGTCTTTTACGGTTCCTTTTTAAAATCCGAGACCGAAATTCCCTCCCCCCCTAAATTTCCTCCGCGGTCCCGCTAATCGGCTCCGTTCACGAATATCCCGTGTCACCCTTTCACGTCCGTTCGTTCACCGTAACGATTGGCTCACAGCGACGCGCTCGCGAACTTACGGCCGGACCGACGAGTATTTGCCGAACGGACGGTGGCCACACGGCCGATAATACGCGAACGGCGCACACGATAGACGGGCAGGCGAACGACGCGCGTATTTCGGTCCGCCGGAACGTCGCGGCTCGCCGTTTTACGGGACGTAAATATATTACAAAACGCGTTGACTACACACGTTGCCGCGGGAGTCCTCCAAGCATCATCCTGCTCGTCCCCGACCCTCTACTATACTTCATTAACGCCGTCCAAAGGGCGTCATATCTATTGTTCGCCGACGACACGACGTTCTTCGCTCTTGACCAAACTACAACATTGACCCGACTGGTTTCACCATTGACGCGACAAAATTACCACCGTTACCAATCAACAACCACGCCGTTCACTGATCCGAACGAGCGAAACGATCGGACGCAAATTCACTTTTGACCAACCGACATAACCAAAAAAAAAACGACTCGCACCCCCGGAATACTCTAACCCTATACTCAACAGGAAAAGCCCTGTTCCTACTAAAAGGAAACTCAACATACTCAAACTATACCCCCTATTCTTACGTACGTACGCAGGTTCACAATGGAAACAAAGCCCGTGCGGAACATCGGTATCCGTACGATAACGGGACTATCCCACTATAATTCGACTCTTCTCATAAATCGACGAATTTCAATTCAATCGCCGAACTCGGGCCAAAGGGACCGTTGTACAGAAACGCCTTCAAGTCCCCCCGTCTACTGGGCAAAACACGGTTACCGACAACCACCAAGCATAAACGAAAACCATACCGGATTACGTGGACAGACTCCGTTGACCGTTTCGCTTCCATCCACTAGTAAAGGCGAAGGCCTGGTGTAGCGAATATCGCGATATAATAATAGCCACGTGTGTGTCATCGTTGGCTCTATCTCTGTCCTCCAACAACGACAAATCGAACCGCCGAAAATTGTAGGCCAGGTAATCGACTGGTCACGCGAAGCTAAAATATCCGGGCGTCACGCACTAGACCAGAGCATTCACGGTACACGTCCAGAACGCCGTACAAAGAGCGCCCGAGTGGCACTATAATACTAAACCGAAGCCTTATCCGCTAGCTACTAAGACGGCGGCCATTTTCGAAATATACGTCAAACCCACGTGCACGGCGGGTAGGTCGAGAAATTTCGTTAAACTGGACCCAAGGAGGTTCCAAAACGCATACCAGGCATGACACCGGCGCGCGCTACCTGACCATCCAACAAGAACCTCCAGAACTCCGCTGGACGGAAGCTCGCTACTGCGCGTCACTAGCGAACAAACTGTCAACCACGGCCCTTTCCCACGCCTGTTAACGGCACAAATCGACGCGTCATTGTGTACCATCCGTAGAGCGTAAAGGCATCAGCCTGGTGGTACTCTTGCGCAGCCGTCCATCCGACGGTAAATGACGCGAAACACGCGACCTATACGATTGTCGGCACAAGAACGCGTCACGTTCGCGCGTCCGAACGAGAAACTCTCGGACACCGACCGGCGGAACGTTCCGGGGCTCGGATATTAATCATCGGCGTTTGTCCCGTAAACGTAAAACGCGACGTACGGTCGGGGCGAACGGTTAACGGTCGATAATCCCGGCGAATCGATAACGCGGAAACGTTCGCACGGTACGCGCGTGTTCCCGAACGGCATGCGTCCGTAACACGAATTTCGAACCGATCGGTGGGCGCGATTTTTATCGATTCGTTACGATTTTCGCAAATCTAACCGATTCGGTTGTCCGACCCTCTACCGTTCTACGCCGTCGTAGTATTTTTATTTATTATTACATAAATATACGGGAAACGTCGACCAATGAATAGCGTCCGGTACCGTTTTTCGGTATTAAACCCTTCCGTCCGAGTCGTCGTCCTCGTAGATCGGATTAAGGCGTAAATAATTCGGGCGACGACGTACTCTGGAACACACGGGCGATCCGTTTCGGTCGTAAAAAGCGAGGGAAAAATGGACGAACGTGTGTTTAGGCGTTCCCCTTTCGTATTCGCCGCGAAACGCGCGCTCGCATACGCGACCCGAAAGGAAGTGACTTTTTTTTACGTCTCCCCCCCCCCAGCCATTTCACGCGCGACGCGCGGCGAAAAAACGGAACGAAATATCATTTCGCGTATATTTTTATTTTCGTCGGCGACTCGCCCGCGTCAGGTGGCGGCGCGCCTTTTATAGACACTCGCGCGCGCGCGCGCGCCCGGCCCAAATAACCCCTGACGGCCGCCGTAACGTTTATTATACGCGCCCCGGCCGAGGTATTATTACGAAAATGCCGAAAACAAAGTACCGGCACCGGTGCGGTTCGTTCGTACGAGCCGACGGTTCGAACGTAATACGCGTCGACGAACGGTTTTTATCGTTCAATATATTTACTATTTATTCGGCGGACCGGGCGACACGAGTGTGGTGGTGCACAAACGTATTTACGTTACGCGAAGGGCAAACGAGAAAAATGAAAACCGCCGCGGTCTCTATACGCGCGCGCTGAATTCGCGTTATCGTAACGTCCGATTTACCACCGAATTCCGAATATAGACGGCGATTATCGGCCGCGAAGGTTGTGACGGCACGGCGAGGTCCCGTCTAGGTTGGGAAACGTACGGAAAAAAAACGTTCGATTACCGTCCGGCGTTGTCGAAAAACGTTCGGCGCGCGCGGTATCGTCGGTCACGTCCCGGTCTCCCGCGGCGCTATAGGTCGATATTTCCCCGGTCCTGTTTCTCACTCACGCGCCCAAGTCCCTTAGGGACCACGGACCGGGACGCGGTCTCACCGTTCGCGGTTGCTGCACGGAACCGTTCGTATCCGCGACACGTCCCCGTACGTTGGTTTTCGGGCGAACGTCGTTCCCGCATAGTGGCGTACATTGCCGAACGGAATTCCCGCGCGCGGGATCCGGACAATTTCGAATATTTCGTAAAAGAAACTCGGGGAAAACTCGACCGCGTAAACCGAAAATTGACGACGTCCGACGGATCGTTGGAATACCCCGTCCGTTAATTATACGGCCGAATATTCTTCGCGACCATCGAAGTTTTCCGATAAACGTTCCATACTACTCTCCCCGATTGGTCGTTGACGCGATTTAATTACGAGCCACCGAGACGAACGCGTTACACGTTACGACCGTCTGTCGTAATTATTTATTTACCGCCCGGTCGACGATATAAAAGCCCTCACGATCGCGGCCGGACGGCCATGAGAACCCTAGGCTTTGAGGGGCAAGCCCTTTTACCCCGGCGCACCTTCTATTAGCACTTGGCACATGGTCGCGAAGACCATGGGTCGTCAGGATGGACCACCGGCACCGAATAATAGTAACAAAAATGCGTTCTTGGAGCGGGACGAGTCCCCGAAGGATGTCGTTTGGCACCCGGTCCTCCACCGGGTGTGGCGGCCTGCTATCTCGCGCCTGTCCCACAGCCACCACGTTACGGCCGAAGTAGGCACCTCAGCCAATGGCGGGGTACGGCGCGCCCAGGTACTTGGTCGACAAAGTTAATCGACCTACCTTTCCCACGAAGCGCGCCGTAGGGCTCCCCGCTTCCCGCGGCACCGACTAGGTTTATAAATGGTCGATATCGGTGGATCAACCCGAGTCGCTGGCTAAGCTAGCCTCCCGGAATTTTAGCAGCCACGCCTGGCTTTCGGTGGCCCTTCCAGTTTCCAAAATCCGGGGATAATCCCCAATAAGCCAAAAATATAATGTCCAAAACAATCCACGTGCCGAGAGGCTCTCCCATCGTTGCATTTTCCGTCTTCCACCATCTTTCGTTACCGTACGCGTTTTTATAATATTCTTCGCGACCATCGAAGTTTTCCGATAAACGTTCCATTCCCCCCCCCGATAATATAATATACTACTCTCCCCGATTGGTCGTTGACGCGATTTAATTACGAGCCACCGAGACGAACGCGTTACGCGTTACGACCGTCTGTCGTAATTATTTATTTACCGCCCGGTCGACGATATAAAAGCCCTCACGATCGCGGCCGGATGATGTCGACCGGAGAACGAATAACGTTAATTCTTTCGTCGTTCGTATTTTCGGTATAAACTTGACGACTTTATCGTCCTAATGAACCAGTACGGTAAAACGGTACCGCCGACATTTTTCGACGGTAGCGTTCGTCGCGCGCCTCAAGTCCGACGATTCGACCACGCTCGTGTTATTTCGTTATTTACGACGGAGAACGGACGTATTTAACACGAACACGCGACGAACGTAAATGGGGAACGGGCAGGTTTAGGTACAAGAGACGGTTTTTTTCAAGTCGACAATTTCACGGTAAACAACCGCTCGAGTACGGCGGCGACCGGTTGGCGTCCGTCCGTCCGTTCGTCGTCCCGATTACATTTTTACAGTTGCCGTTGACTAACACCGATGACCGTCGTCGGTTCACAGTAACGAACGGTTGGTGGTCACACATTCGGGCGCGGTAATATCGAAAAGAATTAAAACAAAACTCTCGACGAATAAATCACCGACGGCCCCCCTCCTAAGGCTTTCGGTTCGAATACAATCGGAATCAATACCGTACGTTATTATCGTCGGTCGTAACTATTATTTACTCCGACGCGGTCCGTTTCGGCGCGACTTTTTATTATTATTATTACGACGTACCCCGTCCTTTTCGACGCCGTCCTAAAAACCGTACGGGTCGTATTCGATTATCGAACCGACGACGAGACGGCGCGCGGCCACGCCGGGAACGTCATCCGATGGCGACGGACGAGGGACGGACGGACCAACGGCGCGGCAAACGACAACACCTCGCGTATTTAACGTACGGGGCGCCACCGTTTCGCCGTGTCCGTCGGTTTTTCGAACGAATCGTCGTAACGACAGAATAAGTCGGCGTACTTGGACCCGAATTTCGGGCGTCGGCGGCGGGGGGGTTTCATAATTATAAAATTAAACGACCTTGACGAAACGAGAGACACGTTATATAGTAAAATTTAGTAGATTATTCGTTTTTAACGATTTAACGCGCGTATCGAAGTTTTTGAAAAATACTCTTTAGTTTTTCGTTATTTATCCACCGAAAATATACGTCTAGTGAGAAATTAATTTTTTATCTCGTCGGTACGTCACTGCGTCGCCGTTGGTACGTTCGCGTAACGACCGAAACGAACAACCGATTCGCTGTGATTGCGTACGAAACTTCTCTCGGACCGTCGCGGTCGATATTTCAAGGTAGGAATTGTTCGAGTGCGCGTGATACGAAAAACGGCGGCGGACACGGTCGTCGTGGATTCGACGGAACTTCGGCAATCCGCTCGGGCGACGAACGACCCTTACGACGGAATTTCGTCCGATTTTTCGGTACCCGAACGATTTACGTTCACGATTTAAAGAAATTCCTAAACCCGAACGCGCGTCGTTACGTTTACTGTAACCAACCGCACGTTCGCTACGGGCGACGAACGGCCTGTCGCACGGTGGACGGAAAACGCCGCGTTTTCTTTCGGAATCCAACGCGTACGAATACGTCGCGTGTAAACGCGTCGCGGCGGGTCCGCCATTTTTTTCAAACGAAACCGTTAATCGAGTTTAGCAGTACTCTAGTTTATTACGCGGCGCGTCCACACGCTCGTAACGCGATTAACCGGCGACACGAAATCGCGAAAGTGTAACAATCTTGCACCGTCACCACAACCATCGTTCGGATGGCGAATTATCGCCGTCGTACCGGGACGGATTTTTTTTTAAACGGCCGTTTACGCGGTATGACTGCGCGTGGTTACCGCGGTTCCGGTATGAACGGTATATGAACGACGGCGGGAATTGGAAAAACGACGAAACACCGTCGTGTGGACGCCGGGTGTTTTTCGCATTCCAATCAGCGGGGGGAGGGGGTCCGTTAGGGTTTCCGTCGACGTTTTCGGCAATAATAATTAACCACGGTCGCGGCGTACTTGACGCGCCGTCACTCCGAATCGATCACCATCGATCGGCGCGGGCCAACTCGCGGTATTTACCCGATATATAGTTTGTCACGCTCGTACGGATTTATCGAAAACCAAACGTTTCATCTTACGCTTACAATCGTCCGTTAAAATTGGTAGCCGGAGGGCCGTGCGTTCGACACGCCTGGCGTACAGGACACCCACCGAAAAGCGCGCGTTCCAAATTGGACTGAAAGAACGCGCGTTCGTTTCGATTAGAAAAATTCGGTCACGCGTGCGATCGTAGAGTTTTGCGATTTCGCGCGGCGACGACATCGCGTAATTTATAATAGTGAGGGTATCGTCGTACTTAGGAAAGAACATTTCGGAAAACCGTCGACGGAATATTTCGGAATTTTCGTCGGTACGGACGGTTCAAGGTCGGGCGGATGTCTTCGAAACGAAAATACGTCGCGCGGGTCCGTTGTGCGTGTACGCGCGCGCTGGGTAGGGTTACTACGTTGTAATTACCCGGGCAGTAATATTGGCGCGGATTTACCTAAATCGTCCGACGAACTCCAGCGGCGGCGGTGACGGCGGCGACTGCGGTTCGGTTCGGCGGATCACCCGGTCGTAACCGCGGGTACCACGGTCGCGGCGTTGTAGCGGACCACGACGAACTGGCGTACCGTCATGGTTTCCGTGTTGTTGTTTAGAGCGTCGACGTCGACCACGTCCCGCGGCGTACAACGCACTAAGCAACAGAGTGCTCGGTCACGGCGCGCGCGAATGCAACGCAACAAACACCGACCGACGACGACGACGACGGTGGCAACCGTCTCGGCGTCGCCGACGCCAACCGCCGGCAGACGGTCGGTGGCGGTCGGCGCCAACGGCTGCCGTGTCACGACGTCGCCTCCGCGCACACCGCCCCACGAACCGACCGGCCCGAAACGTCGCCGCCCGAACGGTCGCCGATCGCGCGAACGTAATTATCGCGCCGACCCCCCCCACCGTTCGTTCGCGTGCTTTGCCCCTCCGAGTACGCTACTACGTTCGCGTATATATTATTATTCGCGACGCCGTACGTTCGAGGAGACGAAGTGACCGACCACCCTTCGTAATATTATTACGTCGTACTCGGCGCGCGTCCATTTCACACGCACGCACGCGCACCGCGATTGGAGGGCGGAGGTTAGCATGCTGTTGTCGGAAAAACACGCGGACGGACAACGACGAGGAACGTACCGCGGTACGTCTCGACCAGCGTTGGTCCTACCCGGGTATCTGGTTCGGTCCGTCGGCATTGACCGCGGTCACGCGCGCGCAATTGGACGGAAACGTTCGGCAAGTGTGGCGATTCCGGAACGATTAGTTCGCGTCCCCGGTACCGGTTGCCGGCCAATTGGAACGCGTGGCCGCCGTTTTCGTTACGAAATTACGGACGAGATCGCGGCCAACGAAATGGTTTCCGACGTTTGTTCCCAAAACGATTTCCGTCGATCGAGACAATGTGTCGCGCGGCGGTGCGACGTTCGCCGACCAACGAATTTCTAACGATCTGTCTGTCGTCGTTCGGGGAACGAATAATATTCGGCGATTCGAACGAGTTACGAGCGAGGCGACGGTAAACGAATAAAAACAATTTGCGTACGAGCGAACGGAAAAGAACGTTTTATTATTTTTTTTTCGCCGCTTTAAAAAAGTCGGTTCGTTTTTTTTTACCGTTTCTTTCGTCGCGCGTTATTTACGGTCTCGGCGGTGTGCCACCAATCCGAAACGGAGAATTTCGCGCAATTTCGGTTCGTACATATTTGATGGCCGAACGAATTCGTTTCCAGCGTTATTACCGAATAACCGCGAGTCGTTTATTTCGGCCGTGTACCGAAACGGCGTGTGTACAACGGAAACGGTTCGTTTTTGTCGGTAATTGTCCCTCACGGTCGTCAATCGCGCCGCTGTAAGAACGTGCGCCGGCGGTACGATTGTTTTTTTTTTTTTTTGGTCGTCGCCGGATAGAAAGGAAAGTACGTGGACGACGAATTTTCGTACGTAAACGGGAACCGTTCTCCGAATATGAACGGGCGGCTGACTAAAATCGGTCCACGCGCGATATTTTTAGTACTCGGTCGCGCGGGTCCACAGTCGACGACGACTGCCTTACCGCGATAATTAATTACTGTCCGACGGCCGGTAGTTTTGAATTTTCGGTAGTGTTTCGAGTAGAGCCCGGCGAACGATTTGTCAAAAAAAAAAAAAAAAGGACGGCCGCG
>JAIPRN010000985.1:0-57497 GCA_025469175.1 Geopemphigus sp. TES_GeoC_2020 | reverse complement strand
TGTCATCTGAAGATTTAGATAAATAAATATTCCGAAACTATAAAGATAAATTCGACGGAAAATAGCGCGAGTGATAATGCGAACGGAGTGATCTCGATGACCATCGTCGACGGCATTGTTAGCTGTCGGAAAAACGAACGTAACCGCTATGATTTCGCGTCATCGAAACGGAATATACGCCGCTTCTAAAAGCACGAAACGTATTAAATTTGGCGAAAATTTCTGCGAGTAATTCGATTATTCGAAAGTCGAAAAATCAACCGACATTCTGTACGTCTAATATTGCGTATTTCGTTTTAATGTATCAAGGACAACGAGTATTTTATACGAAGAGTGAAAAAATTCGAAAACACGCGATAATATATATATATATCGAAAAAGTTATATCGGCGTATCGTTTATTTCGGTTTAACGTTGAACAAAAACGTACCGGCAACTTCGTCGGCATACGCGCGTCGATGCACCTATCGATTTTCGTAAGTTCGGTACCACGATATTTAACCGAAGTGATTCATTTTTACGTTTCGCCATTCCGGTGTTTTCCTCGCGAACGGGCCGTAATCAAATAATTACGTACGCATCCGAGTATAACGTCGTGTCCGCTATTGAACGCGACTATTTCTTCGTACGCGAAAATTAGCGTGTTGTGGCGCAGACACGCCGGCGAGCCGACTTTCGACGAACGCGGCATTACGTTCGACCGTACGGGCGGTTAATTAAAAACGGGTCGGTTTTCAGGAGGGGAAAAAATCCCTCCCCGCCCCTTTAAACGGCCGCTGGAGAAAATGCGCGTGTCTATTGCGCGTACGGCGGACGAATGGCGGACGCGCGGCTGAAAGGATCTTTTGAATAGGAAAAAGCCTCGGCCGCGTTCATTTCGAAAACGATGTACGAAAGTTCGGAATGGGGTAGGTCGTTAGATGTTATTAGGTTGTTTAATACAACGCCAGCGTGGTAATTTATTACCCGTGTAGGTAGAAATTCGTTCGCCGCGTTTACTGAAAATAATACGGGCGCGTAATATAACCGTTACGCGTGTACGTAACAGGCTGGAGAACGTTGCGCGCGCCCTTCAGACGATTTTCGTATACCCGCGAACGGTAATCATTATTATTATCGTTGAATTTTCGCTAATAGAATCGCGAACCCGTCGCGCGACTATCCTTCGTTCCGCGGCCTATCGCTGTATCCCGACACAGGTCAAACGTTACGGTACACCGTTTAGGCGATTCCACACAAAGTGTCCCGACTGTTAGACAGCGACACGAAGTTTTACGCTTCTGGCGATTCGATTCGATAACGGGCGCCCGAAACGGTTATATTACAATGTCGACGATATACCGCGTCGCGAACACCAATTACGTGTACGTAACACGCGCTCGAAATTGTACGACGTTCGTCGACGAATTTTTTCGACCTTACGGCCAAGTACGCGAATTTCGTACAACAACTATAGTTTTGCTGACGTAACCGTTATCCGAGTGGCCTGGGATCAATACCGGGGCTTTTCCTATTTCGAAACGACGAGCGTTTCGTTAATTTTTTTTTTAACCAACGTTTTTCCTATTCGCGTACAAATAATTATCGACGTTCCTTTCAGTGGTTGGCTCCGACCGATCACGCGAAATACGCCGGTATTGTGTTTTCGGTCGTTTAATCCATAGAAACGTTAATTTAATATATACAATACGTAAGAGAACTAGGTCGTTGCTACAGTAAATAAGAGTTAAAATCGATTGCGGTATTGCGCTAAGAAATCTCGAAAGGATTTTGAAAATTTGCGCCGAAAATATTTACGTGGCCGAAAATTCGGGTGAAAAAACTTCGGAAACCCGACGATATCTCTGAGCCCGAACGATAAATGCTTCGTTTTATTCGCGTATTAGAAACAATCGTTATGTTACGAAGTTCGAAGAATACGTATGAAAAAAAAAAAACGTTTAAAAACGATTACGAATAAAAATATAAATTTCCGTACGATATTGTATATTTGTTATTATAATCTTCGGTTGATATTATTCGCGGGAAACGAGAAACGAAAATAATATCGTGCGAGCGTTACACGCGCCGTTGCTCGCGTAACACATAATGGCGCGTCCGTGGAAAGGTCGAAGAAACGGGTGGACGTGTGAAACGGCGAAATAGGACGTACTCGTGTAAAATGAGCGCGTAAACAATAATTATGAAATTTATTATTGCGCACAATGAAAATGGACCTACATCAACCAGCGTGTGTACCTTCTAATAATGGGCGGCGGAATACTGAACATCGAACTCGACGTCGTAGAATTTTGAACTTCGGCACGCCGCTAAAGTTACGCGTACGTGTAAGTTGTGAAATTATAGTTTTCGAACGCGAACGTCGATTTAGAAACTCGTTGTTTACGAATACGTGGACGCGAATTAAATATATAACGTTTACGTAATGTCATAAATAACCGAAAGGTTTCTTCGACGTCCGAAAATGGGGCGTGGTTTTCGGAACGTTTCGAACGACGTTTTCAAATTATCAGTTCAATTATTTATTCGCCGTCGGACTCCGCGATGTTCGGACATCGATCACAGTGTTTTTATTACGGGGCACCGATATATATATAATCCGGTGCCGTGTATTTTTCAAACTCATTTTCGTTTTCGGGTCATCAAATTATCGGGAAGTCGATTGCTCCGCGATTTCGTCCATCGTCACGCCGATAATTCGTAATCAATGTTGTTCAGATTCCGGCGATTGATAATTCGTTTCGACGCTTTACGACGTTACGAACGACGCGTAAATACGAAACGCCGGAATCAATTTCGCGGCGTTGAAACGAAAATCAAACGCGCGCGTACATTACTTTTCGTTGTTTCGTGCCGCGAAACGCGGGCCACATATTATATCAAATACGTCGTTCACGGGTTGATTGTGTAGAGCCGGGATACTTTTAACGAGAAAACGCAATTTTACGATATACGCTCGGAAAATAGCGAATTTGTCGTATTTCTTCTGGTACGAACTATCGAAACTTGTTGTTGAATAATTATTTCGAATATTTACGGCGTAGGATTATCGTTAAACAAAATGATACGCATATCCGCTTCTAAATAATATATAATAACGCGGCGTGTTGGTAATTATTTCCGTCTTGGGTAATAATAATTATCATCATCATTGTAACGGCGTACTCGGAATGGAACAAAATAACAAAAACAAAACGATTTCGCCCGTTGCGGGAACCAATCGCGTCAAACTCGAGTCTTCTCGACGTTCCAAGGAACGCGACGGGCTATTGGGAATTTTAATTTCGAACAATCGGACCGATATTTAATTAGCCCATAAACCAGTCGAAAGATGGCGGCCAGTGTTTACGGTCCGATTGTCTTGGCTTTGTAGTCTCCTCTCATAATAATATCATAATGTGTTCCGGTATAATGCAGCGGCAGATATCTCTTTGTGGCGTGTACTTTGAATCGTTGTTCGATTACATGGAACAGCGGTCTTCTAAGGAACGCCGGGTTCTCCTTGCATCATCAATGGGTCTTTTAGTCAAGGGAAGGGATCCACCGATTGATATGTTTTTCCTACCCCTCCAGTCACGATTACAACATGTAGCTGCCACGGCGACTATCGATTGGTCACTGACTTGTTCCCCCAGCGGTCTTCGAACGGCGGCAAAAACATGGAAGCCCACCCTACCGTCGTACCCGTCCGGTCTTGCGCTCCGACCCTACGCGCATAATTTTTCGTCCACCCTTTTATTATTTGCTCCCGCGAAGGGTCTGTAGTGGATATTAGTGTCGCGCAATTATTTTCCAGTTGCGCAACACCGTTAAAGCACCTGGATTTACGTTACGGCCGCGTCGGTAAGTTCAGTGCAACGTTCGTCTATCTACACGCGCTTTAAATTTTAACTTACGACAGTGTTTTACGCGTTTCGCGCGCTCTTAGCGCTCGATAATTATCACGCTCCCGAAAAATAGTATAACCGCTATCGTTCTTACGCGACGTTAGGAATCGCAATTTATTACGGTCCGTCGACGATTTTCTCGAAAAGTACTTTAACATTCGTCGGAAAATTCCCGATAACGAAACACGCGGCGTTTTTTTTTTTGAAATAATACTATTTATATACGCTAGTCGGTTTCTACCCTTTTTTACGAACCGTAAAGGTTTACGGTAATTTATCGCGTTTTCGTACAAAAATACGGTTGATAATGTTCGAGACGGAATTACGGGTCGAAATTTAATATCGCGTAACAGGTATAAACAGGATTTTCGGATACGAATAATAGCTAATACAATATTCGCGACCTCGCGGATATTTATCCTACCATAAACACTATAACGGCCAGCCACTCGAGTATGTAATAATTTGTATTCGATGTATAATCAGAATAGTAAGAGGCTTGTTCGCGTATAGAGGAACTCGAGTACATCGACTACGGTATTACGCGACTAGATTAACGTAGTAATATATTAAAGCTTTTGGTATTTACAACTAGTTGGGCTTAACGAAAAAGAGTAACGATCGATTTATCGCGTTCGAATTTTAATTGGAATTCCGAATGAATACGCGCGAAATAGTGTAAACATATGAATCGTTGCCCGACGTAGACGTGCGCACGACACCACGTCTAGTTTTAACGTTCGTACGGAATGTCACCTAGCACTCGGCCCGTATTGCGTATTCGTTTCGAAAAATTCTTTTATCGATCGTTTTACTGCGAACGGGTCGCAGATTCGAGCGCCACGCGATATTTATATACATTTAGCCGTCGACCGGAGCGTATCATTTCGCGGAGTTACGGTGTTTCGCGCGACGGAACGTCTGACGAAATTAGCGCGTCGGTGATCGGGCGGGATGTTCGACATAGAATCAATCGCGCGATAGCTAAGAGAAATGCGTACGGGCGAAATTCCGAACGAAATAAACGACGGCGCGGCGAAAAACGTAGGCGAACGTCCGCAACGTACGATACGACGTATCCGGTCCGGTGAAAAGGACAAAAGGTATATTATGTTTCTTTTTACAAAACGTTCTCCGTGTACCCGTCCAATTCTCGACCCTCGCGAACCACCGGTATAAATATATATATATATATACATACATGAGATGGCGTGCGGTAATTAGTTTCGTTTGTTTTGTGTTACTCGCCCGGCGACGACCGTATACGCAAAAAGCGACAAAACGGATAGACCGCGACCGTCATTTTCGAGTAATCCGTCGCTGCGAAACTCTTCGTATTATTTATAGGTATAAATATATTGTTTTACCGTACTAGCGTTCATTCATTCGATTCGATCGCGTCCTGCGGCTCCGAGCCATTGCGACGACGAGCGCGAACGACAGAGAACGTCCAAGTTCGTTCGACGACGAAACACGCGAAATTCCTCGGCATTTTATCCGGGAAAAAGACGCGCGTAAATCTTTCGAAAAACGCTCGCGCCGAGCCTCCAAATTTATCCACTCGTACACCACCGCCACCCCCACCCGTCGGTACGTAAGATATATTGTCTTACGTACGCGAGCCGACAACAATATAGACACGGCGGGCGGTTTACGATGTCGGGGAACGGACGGGAAACGGCGGTACATTTCCCGGGGTGTGTACGGTCGGCCGGTGGCGGTGCGGCGGCGAGACGGGCCAGACCCGCCGTTCTTAAGTTCGGCAATGTCCAAGATTAAACTGTAGGTGACATTAGGACGAGGTGGGCGGTGGCCCTGCGGGGCGGGTTATATCGCGGCGGGTTAAGGAGTTTGTTAACGTTGAAGTGAACGCGAATAATTAAAGTTGCGGCGGTGTACGCGGGAATGCCGCCGAGCAATCAGCCAGACCGGACGGCGGCGCGCCGGGACGGTCACCCGCGGAGGGTGCGGGACGGCGGTGGGCGCGCCCGCCGCGCCGGTCAAAAGGACCCCGCGGCCGGTCGCCGGACAACTTCGACAATTTCGTAATAGACAAGATTCCTCCAAAGTTGCCGCTGCGCGCCTTAAACTTTACGTAAACCCCTCCACGTATCCCTTCGCGGGCCCAGACACAACCCCCACCATGTCCCTCGTCAAGCGCGCTCCCCCTCTAGCGATCTGCACACCGCGTATAACCGTTCGACTCGCACACAACGCACGCACGCGCATTATGACTTTACTACAGCCACCGCTACTACTACTACAACGACGAGGACGAGGACGATGTCGGCCCGTTTGTGCGTTTGCTCGCGAACATTCGGTAAATTTAAATCGGATTTAATTTATGCGGCGAATTACCGCAAGATTTTCGCCCCCAAACCATCCACCCTATCCGCCTAGTCCGCGAGCTTCGGGTCTCCGGCGAATATTCCTACGTGTTACCCGACGACGACGACGACGACTTTTGAAAACTTTACGCGTCCGTTTTAAGGTGCTCGACAAGAATTCCGCCGCGTTCGGTCCACGCCGCGACACCGACAACGTTATAATTATATAACCCCGCGCGCGCGCCTATATCACGGCCACGATCGTATTTCCAGACTGCTGTCCGGAGAACAATAGGACGACGGCAAGCGCGTTCGCGTAATGCGCTTACGACGTCCTCCATTCGGTCATTGTGGAACGGTTTCGACGATTTGGCTGGAGAAAATCGAGTACGACGCGCACAATGGACACTGGCCACCGCGATGACCGTAGGAACGAATAATTGACGGCGTTCCGACTAACGAAACTTCCCCCGACCCGGGCTCGCGAAAAACCTTTTCGATTTTGACCGCGCGGCGATCAGTTGGGTCCCGGGTCGAAAGACTTCTTACCGTTGATCCGACCCGTACAAGAAAACTGACAACGATCGAAACTTATCGATATCGGAATTTTCCGGTCGAACTTATCATCGTTTGTCCGTCGTTGTTTGTCACGTTTGAAATCATTATTAACGAAAGCGAATACCGCGATTCGAACGCGCTTTTTTGTCGCGTCAACTCGCGTTAGCGCCGGCAAAACCGTAGTGCCACTCGACGCCGAGTGCGAACTCTTTAAATAACGAACGAACTCGAGACGAACGCGATTATTAGCTTCTTTCGACGTAAACTAATATATAATATACGAATAATTAGTCGCGCTAATATTATTGGAAACGAAATGTTTCGGCGGCACTCGACGCGTTCGGTAGCGCGATAGATCGACGTATCTACACGAAAATGTATCGGGTAGACTCGACCGTTTTTAGTATTTCATACGGACGCGTACCGCACGTTATTATTAAGTAAATATTTTGTCGGTGTCTACGAGACGATAGGCAAGTAAACGTATCTATTATTCGTCGCTCGTTGACTTCCCTACGTCGCTATCGTAACCCGTAAACATTTAAAAATTCACGTGTAAATGCGACGCGTGCGCGAAACGCCGACACACAATATTTTTGTCGACAATCACACGTAAGTGTTTCTCTATTAGGGTCGGTTTCCGTAAGTACCTCTACCCCAGGGACCGGGGCATATTTAATCTACCTTAATACGCTAAAACAATTGTACGATTAATAAATGGAAACACCCTTTATTAATATTCAACGCGTCTCAAGTTTCACGAAACAAAAAAAACAAAAACGAAAAAAAAGGTTTGGCTCATCCGCATTTTCGAATATTAATTTTCAAAGCAAACGGCTCATCAACGAGCGTTTATTTAGTAGGCCGATATATATTTGACCAATTAAATAATTAAACGACCTAATCGTTTAGCGATTACAGTGACCGCTACCGAGAAATTGTACGCGTTAATGGTTCGTACCTTTTTTTTTATTAAAATGTTCCGTACGGAATTAGCGATAGTATTCGTGAAAACGAATCGATTTTATTACTCACGTGTATCGTACGAATAGCGAAAACGTTCGTTCCGCGGTAATACGCGTAAAGTATAATATTTATTTTACGCATAATTGACGGACGCCGATTATTGTAGGCGGAACGATTTTCCCTCATTCGGCAAGTGATCCGTTTCGCACACTTAATACGCACGCGTCCGTGCGGCGTATGTTCATTAAACATACACGCGACATAACGGCGAATTTTCGAATATCGTCGCGACGCGGATTACGTGAGAAAAATGTTAAAGACGCGAGAATTGTAAGATTACGCGATTTAAACGTCTTCTCGCGGCTTTAATTTTAACGGACGTTTTACGTAATACACATTTATTCGCCTAACAATCCTAATGGCGAATATTTGAACCGAGCGTTGAAACGGTATTATTGGAAAAACCGTAACGCAACCGTCAATTATGATCCTCCCGTACAATTTGTTTTAGGCGTTTACGATTTACGTATGTTCGAACACGGCGGGAAATCGTTCCCGTCACTCAATGTTTTCGGTCATACGCTCCAAGTTGAATATGCCCGCAATTTAAAGTACGTCGTAACGCTACGAGTTTGGTTGTAACGATTTAATAATCGTTCTTTAAATAACATAGGTACTTATTATCGATTTATTATTCTTTATTCGTTATTTATTGTTGTTATTATTTTTGTATAATTATGACAATTGTCGTTTAAATTCGGAGTATATAGGTATGTGCATGTCGAATTACACATTTTAATGTTCGCGCGTTAATAAAATAAATATGTTATTACGTTAGGGTTTCAACTTCGCCTCGCCGTCGAATAAACGTACTAAAATTATTCGTGTAATTTTACGTTTCTGTGTAATAACGACGCGTTGATTTCGGTCTAAAAACTACGAATAAAAAATTAATTAATTGTACGAAAAATAGTTTTGACGTGTGTATATATAAGCGTACAATGAAAATACTTGGTACTTGGTAAAATACTATATGCCCCATAAGTCCTGAACTCTATTCGAACTCCTGTCAAAGTTTACAAAAGCCGCAACCTTAAGCGACCATTTTACTAGGTAGGTAGACGAAAATTAATTTTCTA
The DNA here is from genome assembly GCA_025469175.1 of Geopemphigus sp. TES_GeoC_2020. NCBI lineage: Eukaryota > Metazoa > Arthropoda > Insecta > Hemiptera > Aphididae > Geopemphigus > Geopemphigus sp. TES_GeoC_2020. The sequence continues at coordinate 48,620 of JAIPRN010000985.1, read as the reverse complement.
ACCACATTCTAACGTACAGGGAACTTAAATTTATTCAATTTTATTAATCATATTTAAAATAAATATTACGATTAACCGTCTTATAAATAATTATCATTATCGGGTTGGGTAGTATCTGTTTACGTAATAATTTATTTTAATAAAACGGCGAACAACAGTTTTATTCGAATCGCGAAAAATGTCGACGCCATATATAAACCCGCGATTTTTACATTTTGACAATTAAAGCGTTAATTGTGTTTCCATTATTCCGTTCCTAAACGTTGTTGGTAAATATAATTTTTCACTTAGTAAACCACACATTTCCGTGATCACGTTCCGATTGATACGTTAATAACAACTTACGATAATAGTTTAGGTAAATAATCGTCCGTTTTGTGTCACGTTAACGGCGTCGGTTCCAATTTTAACGATTTAACGATTACTAAATCAAGACATTTCGTACCGAATACGAGACTTGTGTTATTCAATTAGAAATACGCGTTATAGATTTATATACTCATAATACTGTTTTGCTTCAAAACTTCAATACACGTTAAAATACAACGTGTTCGTTAAAAACGAATAATCCATTAAAGTTTATAATGTGTCTTGTTTCGTTAGGGTCATCCGATTTATTTATTTAAAAATTAACCCCCCCCCAACGAAATTTAGGTCAAAGTATGCCACTGGTTATGATGTCCCACAACAGGGGACGAATTTCGTTGAACGTTTTAATTGTTTAACGAAATTTTAATATTTTTAAATTGTGTGATTTACGCTACTGTCGAATAAATAATGAGAAATCGAAACATACGTCTCCGGATGCGCGTTAATATTTCCGTCAGGTCATAATTTTGTTCGAAAATAAACGATAACGCTTTCATTGCGTCGATCTATTGGGTTTTATTCGTTCGTCGTTATATTCCAAAGAGCGCGCAAATTCCACACAACGCGAGTACCAAATAATCCACGCGCGGTACCTTTTCAAATAATTAAAGACGTTTACCCACGTAGACATTTAAACGCTTATACGAGCGTTTACAAATACAAATCGGCATTACTCGAAATATATTAGCCATCCCGACATTTCTTTAAAACGTATAAAATACGCCCATATCGAGTTGCGCGCCTAAGTGGGTATTTACTTACGTCGAATCGAAAATCTCGCTGTTTACATTTGACGACGCATATTATTTTTACCGTAGAAACTTCATTTCGTGAACGTTCATACCGATTTATTAATTACACCGTCTATAGCGGTTAGTCTAACGAATGGCCGTTCAGCGCGAATAACTTGTTATTAATAACTTATTCGTTATTACCTAACTATTCGTTCGTAAGCGTATCGAAAAAGTGTACGTTATTACCGACTTTTAAAGCGTATCTACGATACGGACCTTTGAAATCTGTAATGTGCGGCAGCGGACCTATATCGAAACAAATTTACGAGATTTTTATATGTATATAATCGTTGTTTTAATACGATATTTATGCGGGCGCTTACTCAACCGTCGCGATATTATAGAAGAACGTAAGACCCCGGGTTTTTGCATTAAAAAAACATTTTCTTCGCGACGCACTTACGACCCTCGGCCGCCCAACAGTCGGCTTTTTATTGCCGCGCGTCTAAAGAAGGGGGATCGGCCGTTTTTCAAATAGCGAAAAAAACGTGATTACGACCCGGCCGCGACGAACGCGAGCGGAAAGAGATTTTTATGGCGGTAAACCCCTCGCTCGTGCGCGCGCGCGAGTATAATATATACTATACCCATACACACAGACGCACGAAGAGAGCGGAAAATATAATAAAAAAAAAACCACGCGAAAAAGTCGGTAGACGTTCTCGAGTGGTGGTCGAGGTTGAAAATATGGCAGCGCGTATTATTATTGTGTACGCGGGGGTGAACGGAAAGAGAATAGGGACGAGGGTGGCTTTCGAGAAACGTATATACGTATACAAATAAGGAGGGGAAGCGGTCGCGGAGAGAAAAAGGATGTGCTGGGTGTCTAAGATGTTTCGGCTTTCGCTGTACCGCCGGTTTCCGTAAATTTCAATTTACGATCCAACTACTCGTATCCAACTACTACGGGCATATATATATATATACACATATACGTGCGTACTTGTGTTCATCGTGGCGGGTTTCCTTGGCGTCCCGCCCCTTCGACCATCCTTCCCCCACCACCACCAACCAACCGTCCCGTTCGCTTCCTCCGTCTCCGCTCACCCATACGCACGATCCTCCGTCGCCCTTGTTCCCGTGCTCCGACCCTTAATTAATTGGCAAACTTTAATGTACTCTTCCCGTCTTGTGTACGTATATATATATACATATAAACCCACACGTAGTATTCTTACTGTATACGAACGTACTCTATACACACACACATACACTACCGTATAACTGCATCCATAGCCCCTTACCACCGCACCCACCGTAAAAGTCCAACTATATACTTCTAAGCTTTGTAATGCAAACAGGAGTTGGTTTTATTTTACGTTGAATATCTTCTAAGGGGGAGGGGGAGGGGATTTTCGGTTTTTTTTTTTTTGCTACAAAGAGTTATAACTTGTAATATACACGTATATACATATTTCCAGAAATTCCGAATATTACCCAAAACTACTCCGTACGAATTCGAGCGTAATTGTTCGTAATTATCTAGCTGGAAGAGTACGCTCAGCGCGCGTATATAATATTATCTAGCGTATACCTACCGGAATAATTATACCCCCGGTATAATACACTTCACCACGTCCGTATCGTTTACGTGTACACGGATTATAGCCGCCAAGTCTATACCTAGATTCATTTTCGACGTATTTTAGACAAATTTTTTTGCGGATACAATTAACCGTGTATCCAACGACGTCCGTCGTTAAACCCCTTACGGATGAATATAATTACAGACACGAGTAACTTAAATTACGTTTAATATTAATAATATTAAACGTGGCAAACGAAACCAATTCTAAAATGGTAATCGAAGAAATATTTACGGAATTCGAACGTTGATTCCGTTGTAAGTAATAAAACGAACGATTCGCGATATTTTCGTCTCGACGTAGGAAACGTTAAACGCATTTATAAACGCTACACTAAATTATAAAACCGTTTTCAAAGATGTATCATTTTGCCCGAATATCTCGTTTTATACTTAAATATTTATAATTAGTTGTGGGTAACGAAACGGATATATTTATGTATACAGATCTACAGCGTGCTTAGCCAACTTGTTCACAAGGTGCAAGAAGCACGAAGCAATAATCGTCGTACGGTTGTTTTATTAAGTAAGAAGGCGATTGATATTCGGTGTGTTGTATAAATGTATACTTTGTTTTAAATTATCGACATTTTATTATTATTATTATTATTATTAACAATTTATAATTCGAACTATAAATATGTAATAGAGTGGTGAGCTTTAAAAAAAAAGCACTTCTTGATGGCTCGGGAACATCTTGAAAAAATACACCTCGGACGAATATCACGGTATCGGGTGACTGATGACGTTATAGGCGCACTCGGCGATTAAATTATGAGGATGTGCGAGTATATTACGCGTCGAAAAACGAAAATATTTTCGAGACGGTCGATTATTTATTCGGCGATCTGAAAATACTAATATAGGTTTTTTAATTTGAAAACTTACCGTACATTGATAATATATGAAAACATGTCAAACCGATTCTACTAAATCGAAATTTATTTCGCGCGAAAAATAAACAGACTCCATAAATGAATACGCGCGGTTATATGAATGTAATTATCGCGGATTTCGTATTTCGCTAGACATAACGCAACGATAAATGTTTAATATACGTTTTTGATACGAGGAAAAATAATTCGATACTCGAAACGTAACACAAAAACGCGTAAATAATCGGATACATAATTATAAATTACCGAACTTATGGCGCCTTTATCGTTGTCAACGAGTAGGTACGATAAATTCGATTTTAACTTTGAACGACAACATTTTTACCAAACATATGAATAACCGTACGATTTCCGAAGTTTTAAAATCAATATTTTTCGAATTTGTCGTGGTTTTTGTAAAACACCGAGCTTTACTAAAACATAAAAACACGTCGGCCCTTTAATAATTCCAGGAATTCCAAGCGAAATCCCAGAGCTTTAGATGTACATATATATATATACCTTTTGTACTAACTTTATCATTTCAAAGGTTTTCTCCTTAACCACCCCCGAAGCCCTTTTCAAACAGCTAACAAACTTTACTTAATCTTTATTCAAGCTAAACGGCGTGTACTTGTGGGTAACGGCTTGTTGCTCTGTGCCGTGACTACTTTAAGTACCTGAAAACGTTAACGTGCGGATAACTGTACCGTACACCGCGCAATTTCACAGCGACGTTACTACATGGATCACGCGAGATATTTTATCGGCCCGTCGGTAACATTCCCGCCTTACGCGTATTTACTACGCATAATACGATCGGTCCGCGTACTACTGTGTCGTCGGGACGATTCGTTTACCGGTTATTTTTTTGTTACCCCTTCATGTATTTCTCGTCGAGGCCAGGTGGTCCTGGTCAGTCCAGACGCCCGTCGCAGCATCTATTTCGGCGGCTGTTTTGAATAATAAAAAACCGCGCGTACCTACGCAGACGCCGCGGAGTAAAAAATAACCGGACTACAATAAATCGCGAACACGTTTCTGGCACAATAAGAAGGGACCGCGGCGGTGGGTAAAGCGCGAGATAATCAGGTTTGGTCGCTCGCGCGTTTCGAAGAGGGTGCTTAAATGCTCGTACGAACGAAACCGAACAACCCACACGGGACGATATCGTTGTTTATACAGTATCCCGGTAAACGCTAAACGCGTTAAAAACGTGCTAAAAACGGTTTAACGCGCGTTTCGTTTTCTCGGCCACCCAATTAAATTTCATCGTAGAAACAATTTTCATTCGATTATAATCAACGATAGGTTTGACTACGAACTGTAACGCTTTGTTCGTTACACTATTGAATACTAAATATGTGTGTGTGTGTGTGTGTGTGTGTGTGTGCGGTGAAAATCGAAGATGGTCGACATATTCGCCGAGCCAATATTCGAACATCCGGAATGTTTATAAACGTTCGATTATTTGGACAATAATCGACGTACGTCAAACATTGTCGGAGAATCGGAATATGTTAATAATATTTGTCGGAATACTAGTAAATATATTCTACGCGAAAATAACGACAACGCTATTGACACGGTAACGAAATGAAAAACGAAACGAAAAAACGACCGTTAGTATTAAACATTAAAAGGCGCGTGAAATATATTTGAAAAATTACCCCGTCATCACTCAGTGAGCGTCCAATTATTCATCGCTAAACTATCGGTCACGTCTAGTGTTTAGAAACCCCGTAGTCGTATATGGCAATATGGCGACGACGATCAACATTCACCGAAACCGTTTTTTCGGGAGATCGAGTAGATTTATTCTAGCAAAGTATTCATAATCTCTCTCCCCCCCCCCCGAAATGCACAAAATAGTTCGTTTTTGTTTCGTCAAATACGTATTTCGGAAACGATATTCGTTAAAATAAAAACACGCTTACTCCGTAGAATTTACTTGTTGTTTTATGATTGACATTCTGGCGACTAGCAAATGTAAACGTAGAATTGCGCTTTCGAGTCTGTTGGGACATCGTTACGATTTATAATAAATTATGTTTGGAACGCTTCATCTCAGTCCTCGAACGAAATTGTCGTTTTTGAAATTTTTCGTACGATAACGCGCCCGCCACTACTACTACTACTACTACTACACTATAGGCACGCCGCCTGTTAGCCGTTTATTTATTTTGCCGTCTCCGAAATACAATTATTATTACTATTTCTCCGAAACATTCACTCGGTCGGTACTTTCGATTTTCGCGCGCCCGAAATTCGTATTCGGCCAAAAATCGACTATATTAAATAAATACGAACCAAAGTGACATAACCTCGAAAAACGCGCGATTTTTGTACTGCTCGACAATAATTTGCACCACAACTGATAACCCTATACTGATAACAGTAATCGTCTGGGAAATCGCGGCAGTCGCTTAAACCGAATTTCGTCCGAGTAATGTAAATTCGTTACGACGACGTTTGTCCGAAATTTAAATTACCCTAAAGTTGTTCGCGGTCCGTAATCACCGTGTTCTAGTGGTTCGTGCGTAAATTTCGGTGAAAATGATTTTTATTACTCGACGAGTACAACGTAACTTACGGATCCGACGTATTTGGAGACGTTATTATTGTAACGATACCAATGATGCGTCGAAAATAAGAAACATCGGCATTTTAGCTCACATCGATGCTGGCGAGTATTTTATCTTTACCATTTATACTGTCAAATATGACTAACGTTTTCAAAAACGAGTATCGTAGGCGTTTAAAATTGTGAAAACTCATACTTGCCTTATACCTAATTTGAACGAAGTATATGTCGTTAGGTACTAGTCTGTAATGGTTTGTTTTAATAATTTCGGCGGTTGTGGTGGTATTGTGATTATGCGTCGAAATTGATCGATCGCGTGTTTTTTCGCCGACATTTACTTTGGTAAACAAATTATATTACATTGCGCCCGAATTTTACCACAAAATATGTGTACACGATAAGGCCGCAAGTTAAATTCGTCGACATAATGACCGTAGATTTTCATGTAGACGCAAATTTATGAACTTGTTTGCTGCATTTAGTTCGAGTTCCGTTTAAAAATTATAACGAGTCAATGATTATTTTGATAATGTTTTACAATTTTTACTAAACATACTTAATATGTTGCGTTTTAGGTAAAACGACTACGACTGAAAGGATGCTATTCTACTCTGGTTTAATACATAACATGGGAGAAGTGCATAAAGGCAATACAGTAACAGATTATATGGATCAAGAAAGGAATCGAGGTATTAAACTTATTCGTAATAATAATTTTATATCATTTTATAATCAGCTATTCACTGACGATGTTTATAGGCATCACTATTACTTCTGCTGCCGTTACCATACCCTGGAAAAAACACAATATCAATCTAATGGACACCCCGGGACATATTGACTTCACGATGCAAGTGGAACAAACCTTGAATATTCTTGATGGTGCCATTATTGTGTTGGATTCGTCGGCAGGTTGAAAATATTCATTAACTTTGTTGTTGAGAATATGCTATACTCGTGTTTGTTGTTAAGCCGACAATGTATACAAAAAAGTAACGCTGGGCGTAGTTCTTAAATGGCAATACTTGGATTGAATTCAAAACGTAAACACGCTCTATTTACTAATTATGAAGACAAAAACATCTATGATCTTTCGTTTTCAAATTTCACTGAAATTAAAATTTAAAAATATATGATACATTTATTTCAAAATACAAATAACTCGCTTTAAACAAGCGTTATTTAAAAAAAATCCTACAAAATATAAGTTAATAATGGGTGTTTAAGCTCTAAATCCAATCCAATTTAACAACCATTTAGTGTGATTTTGCTTTGTTTAATTAACGTAGAAAACAAATTCAAATATAATGTCATCTTCAAAATGTTTACCTAATTTTTTTTTAGGTGTTGAACCTCAAACATTGACTGTATGGCGTCAAGCTGATAGGTATGAAATTCCTCGTATTGTTTACGCCAATAAAATGGACAGGTCCGATGCTTCATTACCATTGTGTATAAAATTATTGAAGTCGAAATTTAATATTATTCCTTTGCAATTACAAATACCAGTCAAAGGTGAGTTATTTTTATTTAAAAAGAATTTTAAATAAAATCATATATTTGTTAAAAAACAATAAAGACTAACATCAGCTCAATTTCTAAATACATTATAATACATTTTTTAATATTGAGACCCAAATTACTTACAAATATATATCATACACTTCTATCTTAAAACTAAAATGTATTAAAAAAGAATTCTATTTTGAAACATACCAAAAATATAATCCTATTTATTTCTTATGTTTTAAGTTAAGTATTCTTTTCTAATGATATGAAACGTAATGTTTTTTTTTCAGAAAACAGTGGGCGACTATTAGGTTTAATTGATGTAATAAGAAAAACCTTATTAACTTGGCATGGAGAAAATGGTCAAAAAGTATATTCTACTCCTATAGAAGAAAACACTAAGCAATGGGAGACTTTATGTAAAGTTAGAGAATCTCTTGTTGGGGATTTAACAGATATGGATGAATCAATTGCCAATGTTGTTTTGAATTCTGATGGTATCGATAATATAGATGGTAACATATTATTGTCAGCCATCAGACGCGTATGTATATCACAGGTACGTTAATAAAATAATCGAATTGTTATTTTTACGAACAATTTTATTTGTTTCTATTGTTCGTGTTTAGAAAGGTGTTCCATTATTTTGTGGTAGTTCCTACAAGAATATTGGTGTGCAAACGCTTATGGATGGTGTTATAGATTATCTGCCATCTCCAAATGATCGAAAGACTTTAGATGCATTTAAGTTCTTTGGCACTTCAATGTCTGCTAGAGTTTTCAAAATTGTTCACGAAAAACAAAAAGGACCCGTCACATTTTTAAGGGTGTATTCAGGGACTTTAGAAAAGGTAACGAATACTTAATTCTGTATTGTTTTACATTGAAATAAAATTTATTTTATACTACTACTAGTAGTATAAATTAGTTTTATTCTACTATTTATTTTTAGGGCCAGAAACTGTATAATGCTTCACAGTCGAAGTCGGAAAATATTAATCGTGTAATGATAGTGTATGCAGACGAGTATAAAGAAGTGAATAATGCACAATCGGGAAATATTGTAGCTGTTACAGGATTAAAAGTATGTTTAGAAACATTTATTTTTCATTAAAAGAATTTGTATTTATAATTTATCTACGATTGTATTTTATTCTTCAAGAATGCGGTTTGTGGAGATTTACTTTCCAGCAGTAATAACGCCATTAAAAACGCCTTGACTAAATTATCAAAATCAAAAAACACAACAAAAGAAGAATCTATTGAAATACTTGGAGTTGACTTACATATACCAGATCCAGTATTTTTTTGCTCTATTGAACCACCATCTCAAGTAAGGCATTTCCTCTTGTTTAATGAATAGTAATGTCTTGAAGTTATTTATTATATTTTTAAATTGTTTAGTCTTATCAGTTAGCTTTGGACAATGCATTAAATCAGTTACATAGGGAAGACCCTAGTTTGAGAATAGAATTTGACGAGGAAACTGGTCAAACAATTTTGGCCGGTAAATAAAAATATACTTAACAACGTTTTAATTTTTTTTTTAGAATAGATTTAATTTGTGTTTAGATTAGGCATGGGTGAGTTGCATTTGGAAGTAATTGGTGAAAGAATTAAGACTGAATACAAAATTGACGTAGATCTAAGTCGTCCACAAATTTCTTACAAGGAAGGAATTATATCCGAATCAAAACAAAGTCATAAACTTGATTTGAAAATTGGTACGTTATTACTAATTTATTTGGTTTTCATATATTATAAAATACGAAAAATACATTTCTTAATTTGCATAAAAGTCAAATTATTTAACTAACAAAAATGATTAAAGACCAACAATAGAAGTGATACTTTGAACTGTATTTGTTGAGTCTAAATATATTCTTACCTATAAATATGTATGTAAGTATTGCAATCAAATATCACAAGTACAATTTTATTTTGTTATAGTCCATTAAATAATAGAAACATTTAATGTTAGTATTATACGCGTTTAATTTTTAATATAATTATAATTTATAATTTAATTTAAATAAAATATTACTTTATAATTTATAGTTAATACTTTTGAGATGTGTAATAAAACTGATTGTTCACAAAACATAAATTAACTTGAAACATTTTGGTTTTAACATTATATAAGTTTATCGAATAATGATTATTATTGTTATTGTTTTTTAGGATCAACTATGCACAGTGTTTATGTGGTGATGTCTATCCTGAAAGATAAACCTAATAAAAATCTATTATCATTAGATAATAGTCCAGATAATGCGTCTAATACAGCAGCCATACCTTTAAATCGGATAAATATTATAACGTCAAGTGCAAAAGCTGCTTTAGCGCATGGTCCCAAACTTGGATGTCCTGTTAGTAACTAAATATTGTGTTGTATTATACCATTATTATAATTCCAAATAGTATTTTGATACTAATTGGTCATTTAAATTTTATGTTATAAAATGTTAGTAATTATATAATGCAAAATTTGAACGATTTATTCGTGCATAAACTTATTTCGAAGGAGTTTATGTTCTTAATCTGTTACAAATACAATCGAAAATTTTTTATTTTATTCATTTTTATTTTCGATTACAATTAGAAAATATTTAATTAATATTATGTTGAAAGAAGGAAATGCCTGTGATTAGATGATCTTTTATCGAATACTTGTTTATGTTTTAAAAAGAAATATTTATTATTCGGTAAATAATTTAAATTAAAATGTAAAATGTACTTTAATTTTAAATTAACGATTATGATTATTAATTACGATTTAATATTTCATTATCTTCAATTCGATAATGTGTGATCTTTAATATGCTAATTGTATAGCGAATCTCTAGTTAAATAGGAGTAATAATTGTAATCACAATATTTTTAATTTTTTTTGTTAGCAAAATTACTGCCATTTTGTAACATAATTTTAACCATTCTATTGTAGTAATATTGTATTTCTTGTGTCATACAAATAATAATTGGATTATTTTTCAAAATTTTAGGTGGTAAATGTGCGGTTTTTACTTCATTGGTTAGAGATTGGTAAAGGTACATCCGACACAGTAATAAGTTCAGCTGTCAATCAATGCGTTCAAAAAGTATATTCTCGATTTTGGTGACAAATTTGTCGTCACTATCTGACGTTTTTGTATTTTTCTCTGTCGAATAGTTGCTGAAATCAGCCAACACAATTTTACTGGAACCTATTATGAATGTGGAAGTTGTGACCGATGATATGAATTCCTCAGCAGTACTCTCTGATTTTGGAAGGAGAAGAGGATCTGTCCAAGAAATCACAACGAGATCGAACAATCTGGTAATAATGATTGTCAATCGTCCCTATGACGTCACATAAGCATAACATTATTATAAAAATAATGATACGGTTTTAGGTAATCAACGCGGTGATTCCTCTAGCAGATTTATTAGGCTATTCTAAAGATCTTAGAACATTTACTTCGGGTACCGCATCATTTTCGATGGAATTTCATTCGTACCAAGAGGTGTCTGCCAAAGACGAGGGCCAAGCAATTAAAAATATCACTGGTTTTTATCCGTCATAATAAATGTATTCGTACATAGTGTTCAGTTCAAATGTAATTTGTTTATTTTGTATCAGCAGCGTCCGACGAATATTGTTTAATGAACGCGATTTTAATGTTGTTAAAAAAAAAAATATCGTGTATGTCAAGGCTAGTGTTACATGTGATGAACTTATAAAAAATATGAAAATTTTTTGTATCTACAATGAGTAGCGTGTAACGATTTTACCAGTCATGTTTGGTTTTTTGCAGTCTTTTGGGACATTGTAGAAAAACGTGAATGTTTAAAAACTTAATTTTTATCGAACGTTTCAGAACGACGATTTTCCGAAAATAAGAGTGTGCAATAGGTTATGTGTTCGTGTTAATTGAGATTTGCGAACAAACATTTTTGTGCTCGAACTGTACTATATAACTTCAACCTGATACTGTGATACTCGAAGATTTGTGTATTTAATAACTGTATAGCGAGATGGCCACTAACTTTTTTAAGCACGCATCAAGAAGGTAACCACAATTTTTTTTACTTATAAATTCCGAATAGTTTTTTTTTTTTTTTTTTAAAAATTCGAAATTGGAAATATCGAATTTTACGTGTAAGAACCAAACGAGACTCCCTCTTGTATTTGCTACGTAAATTGTCCACGCAACTAATCACCAGCGTTTGGTTGCCTGAACATCAGAATACACGTCAAGTATAACGAAGCGTTTCCTGCGTATAGCCGGCCCATTAAACAAGCACGATGATATTTGCGTTCGTTTTTTCCCGATTGTACTCCGAGAACAGTATAGTAAGCCGGACATTTTTTGGGAAAATTGAAACGTTTAATTGACCGTGGCGCAGAGATTCGAGCGGAAAACCAATGGGAAAAAACCGATCGACAATCGTACTACGCGCCTTTAAATGACGTAGACGCGCGCCAAGGGAAAGGTTACCATTTCAACGATGGTCGGTCGGTTTGTTTTTGGTGTTATTCGAAACGTATTAACGGCCAAACGAAAACGTAAAATGGATATAACGAACGATCCCATTTCGATGAAATTTGTGCTCACTCTCCACCAGTAAACGCGAACAACACCTCGCGTAAGCGAATAGTGCCGGACTCGCGCGCCACGTTTTACGCCATCCAAAAAGCGTTACACGACCTGTATAATTTGTTCGAAACGTCGTCATTTCGAAATATATATATAATAGGTGGATAAAGCGTGTACCCGTACGATGGATACGCGGTATACAAAAACGAATGTCATCGTATCGTGCGTATTTTATTGACGTTAGTTTTTCCACGTTCTCCCTACACCGTTGCACATATCGCTACGAATTCCGGTCGGACCTATACGACGACCCAGTCACATCGTCGTTTAAACTAACCGTCCCCGGCTGCCGCTCCTTGTATCCGCGTCACTCCTCGCCCGGGCGCGATTTGCTCCTCTATCCACTCGGCGATTCCGTCACTGTTGTTTGGGCGTGGATTGTTGGCCGACGGAACGTCTGCGAAAAAGAAAAGACGACCCCCATCGCGTAACAACAGCTAATTAGATCGTCCCAATCGTCACCTAAATCCTTGGATGATGCTTCTCGACCTCATCCCGGGAGCGTCGTCGAAATTCGGTATTACCGGATACGAGAACTCGCCCCTGCTCATCGCCATTTGTTGTTTCGCGGCCGCGGCGTTCGATACTTTCGACGTTTTCTTGTATTTGTACCACCAGTATTCGAACGCCAACGTGAAACAAGCCAAACCAATGCCGACGAATATAACGATGAACACTCCGCCTGAAACGCGACAGTTGTCGTTTTGGAGGTGCCTGTCTCTTTTGTCCACGTTCAACAACAACGTGGAGAAAATGTTCGGCGGGCCGTTTAGTAAAACGACCCGTTTTCCTTACATTTTACGAAAAATAACCAAAGTACTCGGCAACACGTACGTTTTGTACGAACACTGATCGACGGGTCGTCGTCAATTTCGTTTCGACGAAATGCCGATTTCGAAATTTCCGCTCGACGTGTTCGAAAACAAATCAGATAGGAAGTGACGCGTTAAGTTCGCGCGAGGGTCAGTGTTCGGTAATCGATTCGGAGAGCGTATTGTTCAGCGTTTGTGTAAGGAAAACGAAGATTTTCGAACGCCCTAGGTCGGCGTAAACGAAATCGGGCACGGCTATTCCTTTACGATTACCATCCGTTCTATTCGACGACGAAGCGACCGAACTCAAGAACAATCGTTCGGAAGAGAAAACGATTCGATGGCCGCCGAAAAGGCGTCGTACGAAAAGTAAAGGGCGGGCTCCCCGCGACGTTCGTTTAAACTTCGATCAGATAACGGCGTTTCGTGCGGTGATGATTATATCGGGGCGTCCGTGTTCACCGGCCGCGATTCCGTAACGTTACTACACGTAGACGAGGTGCCGAAAACACGAGCCGAGACGGAAACGGGCGAAACGTCGTCATTAAATTGCCATTCCATTTGTCGGTTCGCGCGTTCTTCCGACCGGTGTCGCGTTTGTCGGCCGGTACGCGAAAACGATAATTCGCGGTTAGACGTCGCCGAACGATGAAATCGAACAGTGACGATTAACGAGCAAATGGAAACGGATATCTCGCGTCCCGGAGACGCGGGACAAATTATTATCTGTTTGGACTTGGGGCCGATACCGACCGTACGTACCTATGTTATGAATGCTTATGCCGTCGGACTGGTTGTCTTGTTTTTCGCATTGTATTCGTTCCGGGTTCATATTCCACCACGTCTCTTTCAGTTTCTCCAATTTCCGTTTATTCAACAACAACAGTATCGCGTTGTTGAATTGGTCCTTCAACGGCGATCCCTGTTGCACGGCGATGGCGTACGGTTTCCTGGAGAACTCGTCGCCGACCATTTGTAGATAGCAGTCGATCATCACTTGATACCTGATGTCCGTGGCGTCTCCTGGCGGAACAACAACGGGGGTGACGTGCGTCTAAAAACCGCGAAAATGGCTGCCGCGTCTCGCCTTACCCAAATAGGCGAACCCTTCGCTAGACGACTTCGAATTTTTCACCCTTTCGATGGCCTCCTCCAGCGTGGTCGGTAGTCTCGCCTCTTTCATCGCTTGCCACATCTTCGTGTACTTGTCGCTGACCGGATAGTCCCAAACGGCCAATTTCGCCCTTTCTACTTCGCTGAGGCTGTCGTTTAGGCTCATGTCTTTCCATATTCTAAAATCGTCAAACGATTAGCCGCCGATCAACGCACGCGGTGGACCGCACATAAGTTTCGGCCAATATTTTAACCACGGTCGTTAACCGAACCGCTACCGCTCGTATACCGTCCCTAAATTTTTGGTCGCCCGACATTCGCGCGTTTATTTCATTTCAAAAAGTGTTTTTAGTACGTTTCGAAAAACGTTTATATCGTTAATTAGCAGCCGTGTAGTTTTTAAAAATTCGAAGTTTTCGCCGTTTATTTGTTTGTTAAAACGTTAATTGTGTTTTTCGTTATACGACAATCATTTTTCCCCGACAGATAATGTACCGTAAATGGAGTTCGGTATTTCGAGGCAAACGCTAACGATAACGTCGAAACAAAACGATAATAATTTAGGACGGTACACAGTGCTGGGACACAGTTGCGTATCCCGCTCGACTAACGGATGGTTGTTAACGGCCATCCGTGCACTCAACTCGTAAAATCGCGTTTCGATGTCGGCCATCCTCTGGAAGTACGTCATCGCCGCGGAACCGTTTAGCGGAGCGTACTGTATCTTGTACTGTTTGGACAAGTCGTCCAACGACTCGACGGGCGTGTCCAGCCGGGACACGGTGAGGAAGGCGGCCAAGTTGGCCGTGTACGACGCTATGATTATGAAACCGAACAGCCACCACGTCGCGGCCACCAGCCTACCGGAAAGATTTTTCGGCGCCTCACCACCGCCCTATGCGCGAGAACAAAGGAACGAAAACGCCGAATAAATAGCCGCCTTATCGGCGACGGATAATAATGGGTCGGCGCACATTAATATCGTATTCGACGTCCGACCGAGACGTATGTAAATTGGTTCGCCAACCGCGGACGGGTCTTGGGCTAAGTACACCCGGTAAAGGGACGCGACAACGGTAACGAAATCGTGTGCACGTAATATTAGTAGTAGGCTCGGCTAGATTCGGACGTGTTCGTAGTTATTTCAAACCGAACGAAACGACGGCCGAATAATTCGACGTATCCCCTCTTCCCCAACGATCACCGGTGTAGCTCCGTTTATAGCAACACGGCCCGCGTCAAATTGTAAAAGCGTTCGAATGTTCGAAAATATTTTGGTCGCGTGTCGAAATTGCGACGGACGTCGCGCTCTGGGGAACCGTTCGATTAGACGCGGGAGATTTGAAATAACGTTACTGCGACAAACGCGTTTGTTATTATCGTTCGGACGATCCGAGTAATATATTTGTGGAATGAAACGTATTAGCGTAAAACGGTGCGACCACGTCGACATTTCCGACGGTCAACGCGAAAGTTTTAAAAAACGAACCAAATGCCCGCGACCCGTCGGCAAAACGCGTTCAACAGCCTAGGGGCGAACGCGGTAAACAAAATTTCCAAAGAACTTTTGAAAATATCTAAAACGAATATCGTACTCTATTAATATATTATCGCCTATATACGCCATAATTATATTATAAAACAATATGCACGGGCCCCGACGCGGTAATTGCCCTCGAAACGCGTTTACTCTTATCCAGCCGACGCGGTTGTCCACAGATTATTTATTCCGACGGGAAATTTCGAAATAGCCGTTGAACGAACTGTTAGGTCGGCGGGTTGTTTGAGTTTTAAATTTTTCCCCATGTTTGAACTGTTTGAACCCCCCTCTCCTCGTGCGTTCGCCCCCCGGTGTTCCGGTCCCGTGATATTCGACTGTACCTGAGGGGTGAGCGAAGTCATACAAAACCACAAGCACTCTTTCAAGTTGAATTCCCGTTTTTCCTCGTCGTCCTTGTACTTGTTCCTGTTGTTTTGATAACTGTACGGGCTCCACCGGTCGAACACCCACATCAAGAAACTATACGGACAGTAAGTAACGGACGTCGCGCTCGAAAATTTAAAAAACGCGGCGTCGCGCGTCCCACCTGGTGAAAAAATAGGCGCCGAGTATGCACATCCACACGTCGTGTTCGAGCACCGTCAGAAACTTGAACAGCGAAGTGGGCGTTTGCGGTTTCTTCATCAGGATCGTTATTCCGACCAAGTCGTAGTACGGCACGGTGAAATCCACGACGTTCTCTCTCTCGGCCATTACGGACAGCGAGCCCAGCGCGATGTCGGCTCGCTGCGAAAACGCGTTAACGAACGGTTCTTTTTAAATTCCGCTCGTCGCGCGATATCAAACCGATAGCGCGTGCCCGACTAAACCGAAAATTCGGCGCCTCTCGTCAAATTGCGCGGGGGAATCGCGAGTACAATCGTCTCCGAGCGTGTGACGTTCGCGTTTACGTACGAATAAAAATACCGACGTTCGTTTCGACATTTCCGTCGCGATAATCGAATACATTCGCAATGGTAACCAAACGACCGACGACCGATCCTTTTTCAGTTTGACAGTTCGCCGGGCCGCTCGATTCCGCGAGTACGCACGTACGTTTCCCCATCACCACGTTCGGTTACGGAACGATCGAAATCATTTCTATCGTACCAATCGCCATTTTTCTTTTGTGTACGCGCGGGACCGGTTTTGCGATCGTTCGTCGTATTTGGAAAACGAGTCGTTCGCGACGTACTGGTGATAATAACGACGGATTTACGTTGTGTTTTCGAAAAATATTACGCGTTCGGCGATCGATACAAAAACAAACTAAGGCTTAAATTAAAAAAATGAAATGGAATACCAAAAAAAAAAAAAAATCGAACCAAAAAACTCAGTAAATTTAAAAAAACCACCCGAATAATAAATTTTACGATTAAAAATACACTGCCAGGTGTAGTAGAACTTGAAATATTTGTAGGGAACGTTAGAATCCAAAATGGTACGTAATGATTTTTTAATGCCGGGACACTAAAAAATTAAACGAGCGAAATTACACGTTCGTTCACCATCAAAGATGAGGACATAGGAGGGAGTGGGTGGTAACCGCGTAGATTTACGCTTAATTATGCGTTCCACAAAAAACAAAAAAACAAAAAATGGTATATCCAAAACATTCGTTACGTTCCTCGGTATAGACTAAAATCTACATCTTCGTCTAGAAAAATATTCTACACCCTCTCCTACCACACATACACACACACGAACACGAGACGTAATATTAATCTAGACGTATTAAACCGTGGTCCGATCTTAGTGTCTAGATGTCATTTTCGCAATCCGAATTCGTCACTGCCTAATGTAATCGAAACCTAACCTAACCGTTCGTTCGTACCTTTTCCACGAGTTCTTTGACCATTCCGTTCCATTGGCCATTTTCGTCCATATTCCCTGGGGGAATAAATTTAACGCGATATTGTACGGGTGTTATTTTATCGCCTAATCGAATTTTACCGAAATTGTTGTCCGGGGCTATGTAAATCTCGTACTCGAATCCAATCAGTTTCCTGATCTCCTCGATTAAGTCGATACAATAACCTTTGAACTTCACGCCTTTGCCGTCCTCGTCGTCCACTTGTATCATGAACGGGTTTTGCTAAAACATTTCACAGGCGCATATACGATACATTTAAATATATATATATATACGTACGAACGCGACTGGGTTAATTTATTGGACCCTAATGGGGGGGGGGTGTCCATACTTCGGTCCATTTGTCGCGATCGCAACGTACGTGGTTACATAAATGTTTACCAATACGGTGACCACTCGGTACACAGTAACGGCCGAAAAATGCGACATGTTCGCCGCATCCTTGACAATGATCGGCGAATTGAGACTCGCTTTCCACGAGCCTACGTTCTCCGCGCTCACCGATTGACTGTTCAGTACGGTGACTTTTTCCAGTCTCATCGTGAACTCCTCGTGGCTGCGACCGTTCGCGTCAATCAGGAACGGTGCGTACGACGGCGGCTCCGTCATCTTGAACGAGAGATTGGCTCGTTATAAGATTAGGTCGCGAAAAGCACGACATTCCGTTAAAACGTTTCCGTTCTTACGTCTTTTAAGTATCTCCTCAAATCGATATTCCTCCTCGGCAGCGGACGGTCCTCGTTGTATTCGTCGCACGTTGTATAATTCATATTATTTGGCCATTCGCCGCTGTTCATCATCGACCTGTATTGTTGGTAGGAATCGCGTTTGACATAACGTAACGAAACAATGCCGACCCGTGCGCTCAATTTTGTAAAACAAAAAAGTACCGATTTGTTTCTACGCCCGAGATTTCGAACGAAAAAACAAAAAACTACCGTCGTCGAGTTACCAATATCGGAGTTTACGTTTTTTATTTTACGTAAAATTATAAATTTCGATCAGTTTGTGTTCAGACGAATATTCCCCAATACCATTTAACGTATACAATTTAACATATATATATCGTTTTACCTGATCGCTAACAGAGACCTATAGTAAAAGTCGAAATAAAAGGCGGCTGTGAGCTCTGGGGACGACACTAGACCGTACGTGGTTCTCAAATTCGACAACCTTTCGCGACTCCCGGCGTCCGGTTCGGGTTTTACGAACAAAATGGTAGCGTTCGAACAGCCGCATTTCAGCGATCCTTTGTCCTGTAAGGTAAGTTCCGAAGTTAGGTTCGCGCCTGAATGTCGTCTTCGTATGTCTCGCCAAATTTCGTTCGATCGAAACACAGTGTTGTGTCATTTATACGGTGGGCTCGTGTACTTCGAAAACCGCACAATTATATAGTACATCGATATCCGCAAAATATACACGCCGTATCGAATGTATTACGAAATCGTACACGATCGGCGTGCTTAATTCGTTATTATAAACCGTTACGGTAAAACCGACGTATTCTAAACGAACGAAAAACAAAAACGGAAATTTCGTAGCCGTACGATTAAAATATACGAATTTGTTCACGATCGTTTTCAATCGGTGGAAAATGTATTTCGTTCACTATACGTCACGAGTCGTACGCTGTAAACGTAATTCTGCTTATTCGAGTACATTTTCCACTATCGTCTCTATGACGAACAAAAATCGTCGGCCATTGTTATTCTACGTATACAGTTTCATAATTGATCC
This sequence comes from Geopemphigus sp. TES_GeoC_2020, assembly GCA_025469175.1. Classification (NCBI taxonomy): domain Eukaryota; kingdom Metazoa; phylum Arthropoda; class Insecta; order Hemiptera; family Aphididae; genus Geopemphigus; species Geopemphigus sp. TES_GeoC_2020. The sequence continues at coordinate 29,192 of JAIPRN010000985.1, read as the reverse complement.
GGGGCATTTTTCATGACATATATACACGCGCGTGCGTATAAACATCAGGTTACCTGCGTAATCACGTGCCACGCGTACTTTCGACCGAATAATTTGTTGGAATTCGCGTGATCCAACACGGATTTGATGACTGATAATTTTCCTAACACGAAAAAGTTCACTATATCTACGTCTCGGAATCTGGTCAAATGGAGTTTGATGCTAGTCGTGTCGTCTATGGCGGCTATAATATGTCTGGTCGGGATGTTTTGTAACAGCGATTTGTACTTGTGGTCCATTACTGAAAACAAATTTTTCGTGTACTTATACGCGAATTATATTACGTTTTCAATATTAGACGAAATTCGACAACGTGTTTATATAAATATAATATAATATATATATATTACGTCGTTTTAACCGTGATATTTTTACGGAATAATAACGTGACTGTCCGGTACGAAAATGTTTTATTAGTAGTACTCGTTTAACTATCGTGTCAGTTACGTCGAATGTCGCGATTGTTAACGACGAACAATATGAACGAATTACGAGTGTTAATATGATAGTTTTGATTACGTAATACGCTTAAATTCGATAATTTTGGCGAACGTTTCGCGTAATATACGAGAAAAATTACGAAACAACGTCGACGTTTCCGCCAGTCGACTAGTCGAAATTCGATAATAATTTCTTCTTTTTCCGGCGCTACGAATATTTCGTTATTCGTGCATTTAGTAATTATACATATCGTACGTGTGAATGTGTGTGTACTGATCATACGTACGTGGTTTTCGACAAATATAGAATACGTTTATTTTTACCTTAAGAAATTAAAAATATTTCGGATGTTTTCTTTCTAAATTCGATCGCGGTCGAGATTAAGCTACGGATATTACGCCGTTACATTATAACACGCGATTGTAGAGAGGATATGCGCGTGTGTACTTTCGTTTCGATCGGCACTATACTCTATTGTACGCTATTTATATCGATACGTTGTTTATTATACTCAATAGTCGCGATTGTTGTTGAAAATCGAAGAAGTTCTATTGTCGCTCGCAACGTCGAGAAAGATACGTTTTCGTATTTCGTTCGTACTATCATGAAACTTCGCTATTTTCAATTAAAAGTTAAAACAATTAAACTATAGGCACTTTGCTGCACGATACCCGAGCGTAATAATTATATATACCTTCCCTCGTTTACTTATGATTCATAATTAACGTCGTGTCGTTTAATTACGTACGTGTACGTTTTACGATTGTATCATTTGGCAAGCAGTCAGCGCGTTTCCGACTATTTTCAAATAATTTCGTAGCGGAAGATCGTAAAAAACAAAACGGGAAAAGATTTTTAAAAGAAATCCGAAAAGTCGTTTTGTTGTTTTGGTACTCGTTTCTTTTTATACGAGCTTTACTGCGGTTATGGTTACGCGGAAATTTGAGAAAACAGACTTCGACGAAATTACGAAATATTAATAACGTATTCGAAAATACGCTTCGAGTGTCGCGAATAATAATTTTATTATACAAACACGATTTTCGTTTTTACTGAATAATGGTCGTTACGACAAATGTGATTTATGGGCGATTCTATGTTTTATAAAAAAAAAATTTCGTTCATTCAACGTAAATTATGTGTTTACATATATACGTACCGAATGTATCATCAAACATAATGCCAGCGTTCGTTATATTTTGCGCTACTACAATACTTCGTACTATTTCTGGTATTATGTCAGCGGGCGGACTTATTTGTATAAGATATTTTTGCTGTTCCCCGTCGATATTTCTCCATTGCCTGCGAAAAATGCGATATTGTCTATTTCGTTCTACCGAGATGTATACAAATATCGATAACGATAACCATAATCGTCAAGAAACGATCCGTTTACCATTTTTAATACGAAACAGTAACGATTTCGATCGACTGTCATTGAAATCGATCAATAGATTTATGTAGATCTTTGAAGATCGACAAGTATAGGTTTCAGCTACGGAAAATGACAAATCTTACGGAAAGCACGCGCGGCAAATATGACCCCCGTATTGGAAACCGAACGATCAGCCCCGGAACATTTTTAAAAATGACTGTCAACGAACGACGATTTACCGAATAACAACATGTACAACGGGCACGTGTCCGGGAGAAATATGAACGTACGCGATACAATTAGGATAGGTTGGGAGATCCTTAGAAATTTCGTTTAAGCGCCCGTCTTGGGTTTTGAAGACATTTTAAGGACTTTCCGTGTTAATCGATCGTTGGGTCATTATAATACGAACTCCTCCGCATAAGCTGAAAACTTACATAAACGGGAAACCCGAGCAATAGTTATACTACCCTGACAACGCGACGTTTGGACCGATGCACAACGCGTTTCTGTCGGAAAAGAATTACGTCACAGTTGGTTAAGTTCGGCGCACGGTCGACGGAATTTTACGCGTAACCAAAACACACGTAGACTTTCGAATTTCGCGTATTGTCCTAACTGTTCGTTGCGTTTATTTAATTCGGTATTTCGCGATGTTTTTACGTCGCGTCTGTGTCGGGCCGATCGGGTTTGCGGAATTTGGGGTCTCGTGTCGGACGATTACGTCGATTAACACGGTCATTAATCCAACCGGCCCGTCGAACTGTATCGACGAGCGACGTTAATGTTCGGCAATGGTCCCGGGAGTACGGTAAAAACGCCTTCTTTTCTTTCGTTAACAAAACCGACGCGATCCGGTCGCGTCAAAAGCCGAAACAATCGACAGTCGTTAGTGCGCGTACGGAAATAACTCCCGGATTCGGTACACGTTTGTACCAGTGTGCGGATCGCGTTCCATGCGGGACAGTTTTTCATCACCAGTCGAACACTACAACTCGCGGTGTGTACGTTCCGTGAGTTTAGCACGTTCGCGGTATCGTCTTTTTTTTGTACAGGAAGAAACGAAAAATGGGCCGCCCCGAATGACGTTCCTGAGTAGTGGCCGTTCGTTCGACGGCGGTAATAACTCGAAGCGGAGCGAGTACGCGTGCCGGAGAAAAGAACAACACGATCGGGCCGATTCGCATTCCGGTATTGGTCTTTTACGTTCCGGTAATGCAGGCGGCGATTACCTAACGTCGCCGTCTTGTCCGTACGATGCGCTGATGGTGGGTAACGCCAACGCGGCCGTAAATGACTTCACGGTTTCCGACGTGACGCCGTTGATTGTCGTGTCGATCACCAAATGCGGCGGCTTATTGTTTCGAATCGACGCGTTATAATTTACGCACACTAAAATCCAAAAATCGAATTTTCGTGAGTTCGGGCAAAAGCGTTTGTCCGCCGCTATACGCGCGTCGCGTTTTTTGTAAAAATACGTGACGATCGATGTTTTCGATAATACGTATATTTCGACGCGAACGTTTGGCGGTTAAAAAACCTGTTAAAACTGTTTGTCTTTTTACAGAAATTACGCGGTCGTAACGTGGGACCCGTAAAGGAATCGCGGTCAAACGAATGCTCAACTACGTTAACGCGTGTTCGATTCAAACGAAACGCCCTCAAGTTTAGCGATTTATCTTAAAGTAGTCGTTGTTTCGGCGTTTTTTTTTATACATTAAAGCACGACCAGTCGTAATGATGTTTTCGCGCTTTACGTCCGTCGTAAAAAAGCTGTGACTTCCAAATACCGTCGCGTTTCGACTGAAAAAAAAATGAAAAATTCGAAACGTTTTCCGCGGGCGTTCGTCGATAAGTGAAATGGGCGGTCGACGGATATTTCGGGACAACGCGTTGAAAACGTTTCGTAGTTCGAAGAGGAACGAATGCACCGATTAAGACTCCGTAGCGTCGCTCCAAAATGCGTTTTAAAATTCGCGCTAAATTCACGTGCGACGTCAACAAATGCTCGGTAGTGTATTATTTATGTACGGACTAATACGTTTAACAATTAGTGATTAAGCGATATTTAAAAACGCGTGATCATAATATCGTCGTCATACGTGTTTCCAAGATAGCCGAAGCGTCGTCACCGTCGATTTTCACGGAGTATATACCGTCGATCATTAATCCGACCCTCGGGTTCCTTCGAATGTAATTCAACGCGACATTCAACGTTTCTTCGGCTACGATGTTATTTCGATCGCTGATGAAAACTACACGGGCAAAGTAAACAAACAAATAAAATACGTACGCGCACACACGGGACGATCGGTTTTCTATCACGATTCGGCGGTCGTAGTTATTTGCCGACATTTTGGATGTCTTTTTGATTCGACGTTAATTCGTCGTCGACGGATCGTTCCAGAAATACTTATAGGGCATTTTCAAAAGCATACTCTCCCTTCCCTCCTCCCCACTTTTCTCCGTTTTTACCGTAAATGAAACATTAACGTTCGATCTTTGACCGGTGTGGTGCCATTGAACACGGAACGTAAATGTTTTTCGATTGGCTGCGGTATTTCGCTCATGAACATTTCGGAGTCTGGTCGTTGTAGGCGTGATTCGAACGGTAATTACCGTATTTTTATCTCACTTACAAGTCGATATTCGACAGTGGTTGCAACTACTTCGAATAACTGAAGGAACCATTGGGGTGGATATTGCCGATATAGCGTTTCCCTAAGGAGTCATTCGAGAAATATTTATTAGGGCGTTTTTAAAAGCTCCACAAATTCTAATGTGTCTCGAAGGTTTTCAATATCTACTACTATACGTTCCCTCTCCGATTCGTTTGAAATGTCTGAAATTTGTCTAAAATGCCAAAATATTCGTCGGGTTCCCGGACGCAGGCACATTCCCGCGGGATCGTAATTTTCTCGAGCGTCTATTTAATTACAATCGTCGAACATCTACGACTGGAGTTACGACGAACGACAGACGGGATGGGGGGAGGCGAATGTGTACGAATATCGACTCTCGTGAAACAATTGGGCGAAAATAATGGACCGCGTACATTTGCCGAGCGACGTGGCGTGGCGCGTGGTGATAAAACAAAAATTACCCCAAACGGTGTTTGGTTTCGTTTCCGTTTAATTATTCGAAAAAACGGTTGGAAATAAACGACGGAATTCGCGAAGTATCGTTTATCGGAATTCGAGCGACTCACGTATGTTTATTGTCTGCAGATTTTGCGGCGAGCCCGCGTTGAACAGAAAAGCGATCCACAGAAACGCCGCCGTTCCCCGTATCGGGACACACATGGTTGACATCTCGCGACAATGGCGAACTAAAAGTATTTTCGATAACGACGGTTGTATAAAAAGCCTTTTTCTTAAGACCCATTGTTAACAGTCGCCCATGGATACGTCGGTCAAAACACCATTAAACTTGAATGGACGCGCGTGCCGGACACGAATAAATGGAAAAACGTCGGACTTGGCGATCGTGCGGTTTAATAAAATTCTCGGCGGGGCGGGAGGGCGGTGGTGGTTAAACACGTCCGGCGAATGAGGAATAAAACGACGAATAATTTATGCGATTTACGCGACAACGGTTAAACGACGTGTATTGCGCCGCGTTGATCACTGTCGAACGATTAACGCTGAAGTGACGATAAATTAACGGGAAAACGCGATAATTCTCCGCGGACGTATTCCACGCGTTATCCGTTAATCGCGTCCCGAATTTCCGTTGGGTCCTAAACACACGGCGGGGGGGGAGGGAGACGTATTACCCGAAATCGTTTCAAAACGCGGCTCGATTTTAATCGCGGTATTTGCCTTTACGTTCAAACGTTCCACGCGATACAATCGGTATAATTTCGTCTAAATAGTCCGTAAGAAATTCGATCCTGCGAATTTCGCGATACCCGTACAATCGTCGGGCCGTACGCGCGAACAACTTACGCGCATTATAGATAATAAAAACGACGGTTCGCTATTCGAATTCTGCTCGACTGGCTGTATTTACAATTATATATATATATTTATTTGCGTAAACGTTCGTACTTTGGGCCGTGACGCGATGTTGTCTAAATTTCGTCCGTGGACGGTTTCGAGTGATGAAACTGTTAATCGGGCGAGAAGATTTCGAAAATTGCGCGTTACGTTGTCCGATAATCCTTTTGTACATTGTACGAAACTCGCGTACTTTGGCCACGTACCGGTCGTTGAAATCAATATTCGTGAAAAATCGGTCGTCGTACTTCCGGTATTTATCGGTCGTTATTCGCTCGTGTCGTTAACGAATGTCGAACTCAAACTCGAGGACAATCGCTAACCTTCGTAATTGGTAACGCGCGTAAGAAGTGACCGTCGAATCGGTTCGCCACTATAGCGTTAGTACAGGGCGAATTTATTGAGGGAAAGCGTGGTGGCGCGTCCGACTGATACCATAGCAACCGTTTTCGGTTTACGTGCGGTGCCCGACCGAGATGCTAGAGTGTTCCGTGTGCCAGCTTCACCTGTCAGTCTTTTCGGAGTGTTTTGACCAAAATGACCTAAACGCCGAGAGGACCGTAAATTATTTCGTTGAATTTCTAATCGCCAATCGCGGTGAGTATACTAGAGATTTTTGAACATTTTTATTAGCGTAGTACATTCGTTTCCGGGCTACGGGTATTTGGCACGTAATTTCGAAATAGTTTTACGAGAATTCCTAAAACGACGGTCGTCGAATACCTTTACGTGTTTTGCGTGACGCTACCAATCGTACGTATTTACTTATTTTGAAGAATAAATAGGCGAAAATGTACACGCGTCGTTTCATTGAGTCTGTATTAACGCAATTTGTTCGGGAATCGTCGTAAATAACTAGTTACTTTGTACACGCCGTAAAACGACCGACGATTTCTTATTCGTACTTTTTTCGTTTCGTTTTTCAATTAAATCGCCTCGTGTATATTTTCAAATATTAAAAATAAAAATAATAATCAGTTAATAAAAACCTATTTAAAACGTAGCCTTAAAAAGTAATTTTTTACTTTTCGGTTGTTTTACTTATTTCTCGTCAAATCGTTTTTCGTGTTACTTAATTTTATTTGAAAAAGAAACCAAGAGAAATTAAAGTCGTTAAAGAAGACTTTTCGGCGACTTCGAAAAACGTTTACCATTTTTAATTGGAGAAGATAAACGACCAGAGGTTTCTTTTGAAAAGTTAGTTTTCGTTCTTGCCAATATTATTTTAAATACTCCGTTGTAACGATATTGAATTCGAGCGAAAGGACCAGGTTTAACGTCGTGTGGTTTGTTTCTAAGACAATAAAAAAACGCATTTTTTTTAATAAAATGGAAATTTAAAAGAATAAATTATTACTTTACTTTCGTTAAATTCTAAGTCTCGCGTTCATCATAAATGTTAATAACGACGAGATTTCTTTTCGTCATGACTGTATTTATTACTATTTCGTTTATCTACGCCTTATTATCTTTGTGCGTACGACAAAATACGTCTAGTTAATAACCAGAGTAGCCTTTGGTATATCGACGTAACGATATTCGGAAATGCGAGTATTACCAGTAAAAAAATAAAAAATATATCGATCCGCGAATCGGCAAATTATAAAAGACAATTTTGGCGGCGCATTATTAATTTGTTTGTACAATCGCGTAAAGAAACTTAATCCGGGCCGACTGTTTCGGGGCGCCACGTTCGTCAATGACGTGACGTAGTAATTGATTGCGCGGGTAAACACAAATTGGCTATTCGGTATCGTTCGGTGTCGCGTTACGCGGACCACGCGGGTGGCCAGTAATTTTCGGATTCGAAAATAAGATTTTCCGCGAACGCCGCCGGGAACGTTTCAAGTAGTTTCTTTACGTAATTGTCGCCAAACTCAATTTCGTATTCGATGTCCTAATGATTTTTGCCATTGTTGAAACTTTTTACCTTATTAATAACGAACGTCTACGAGTAAGTTAAAGTTATTCGTCACGCTGTTTATAATTCCGGTACGTTCCTAATCAGCGCTGGGCGCGCGAGCGTCCTTTAACATTGTTTACTACTTTTGGAAGCGTACGCGACGTATTTAACGGAAACGTCATTTCTGTCGTTCGTAATAATCGGATCGTAAAAACGGTTTATAAAAACAAACCAGAGTGCGAACGTGTACGTTTCCGGCGTTTTCAAAATGGTAATTTCGATTAATAAACGACGTCGGCGAAAATAAAAACGAACACGACAATAATGAAATTTCCCGTCTGATAGTAACCGGGTAATTGGTATTCCCATATGAAGTTTTCGTAGAGAGATTAGAAGATTAGCGAATTCTCAAAATATTTAGTGGTCCATATATTTTGTACTTAGCGCGCGTCTCCACGTTAAGCGTAACGTCTGCGTGTACAATTTTCGATTTGGCACGAGACACGGGACACGAAATAACGATTTGCTTTTTTCGCGATTTTCGGAAACGTTATCGCGTTTCTTATACGGCGCGTACGTTGTTCGCACACATTTCTGGCCATCATTTTACAAACGCAGCGAACCGAACGACGCGTCTACCTACGCCTATGTACGTAATATTCGCGAACCGAAAAATTGACTTTCGCGTTTTTACCGAAAAAATGTTAACGGGTTAGCGGTCTCTTTTTTGTGGTCCACGTAGAGACAACATTTCGAAACGATATCGTTTCGTTAATTTAATATCGTTCGCGTTTATTATTATAACGATAAAACGAATACGCGAAATTACCGCCGAGTGAATATATCGGCGGATAGGTTCGTCGTCGTACCTACGTTTATTATTAATAAAAAAAAACTCGTTTTCGTCGTTTTTCATTTTCGTCACGTATCCTAAAAATTCGTATTATCGCACGGTCAAAAATATTCGACACGTTCGATACGCGTATTAAATTTATATATTTATATCGACTCGTAAAAATATTTCGCAAATTCGATCCGGCAATGTGATCTTTTAAGAGTGATTTGTCCAAATACAGTACGTATCGTTAAATAATGCCCGATGTTTATGTAACGTCGTTTGTTTACCGTTAAAAGGAATACACGTACGGACGCGAATAATACGATAAAAAAAGAAAAATACAAAAATGCGCTACCGTTTCGAATGAAAACTGTTCGCGACGAACTATAATAATAAACGTCACGGTTTAGATCTTAATCTATACGATGTATTCAGTTTGCCGGTTTACGACCGTTTTTCCTTAAAAATTACCGTACGTGGTTCATTAATCATACTTACGATGTCAAATTGTCAAGTTATGCACAACAACTACGATTCGTCAAACATATACTAGGCCGCTGTATAATTTGCGTCGTTTCAAAATAATACTCGCTACGGGTTTCAAAGTATTTCAACCAAAAAAAAAAAAAAAAACGAAAACAAAAACAAAACGAAAAACAAACGTCAAAATGAATGGAACACGGTGTAAACGGTTTTACGAAACTTTCAAATATCCGTTGTGATTTATTATTATCGAAGAAAATACGCCGAAATTCGAATGAATTTTGTACGTGTTTTCAATTAGGCGACGAATCGATCGGAAATAAAATATTGGCTTATTATTACCAAAACGAAACGATTATTTGGGTACGCTTTGTATCGAATATCATATAAGGACGATTATGTTTTCATTTATTTATAGAATCGAAATTACAAAAAGAAAAACAATCCATTTGACGCGAAAATATTGAAACTTATATTAACCTTTATATATATATATCTTTATTTCGTATTTAATTTTGTTTCGATTATTATGATATACGAGTACGGACGTGAAGGTAAATAACGTTTACGAAATATTGGCGAAAACGTTAATAAAAAAACTATTCGTCCGTATTCGATTAAACGGAATTTCGTCGTAAACGAATTATGGTTATTGGAAACGAACAATTCGTTGAACGAACGAGTCCGCGACATTTTAACGTCGCTTTTGAATTTATTCTGTCTTCCCTGTACTTTTTCGCGAGTCCTTCGCCAACGCGTCGGCTATAATGGAATTATTTTCGTCACGTTTTCGGGGGGGACAGAGTATATTTATATTCGCCTCGACGACTATCGCCGTATCGTTTGTATTTGTTAACGGCGAATATCAGATTATTTTCAACCGAACCAACGGACTTTTGAGTGGGGGGAACATTGCGTAATTTTATCGTTCGATATTTATATTGTCGGGTATTAACGTATCGAAAAAAGTTGTTAAAATGTACGCGATTAAATACTTTATCGAAAATAACGCGTACGTTAATATATAAAGATGTAAGGACGCTAAAAAAACTCTCGCCTGTCCAAACGGAATACGCGCACACTTCGTCTTTCCGGGCTTATTATCCAGACAAAAATCCGTGTCTTGCCGCCGTAAAACGCAAAATAACCGAAAAACTCTTTCGTAAGCATTACGTGAACATTTCATTTCGTACAACGGACTTATTAAACGTGGTTCTTCTAGAGTGACGATTTTTTAGCCAAATAACGAACTAAGAAGAAGCGAAAGGCATTTTCGTTCGCGCGTTCTAGCCGTACCTCTGAGTACGTCATAGATAGATGTACGTAAAAGATGTATGGTGTGGCCGCAACCTTACAAAGTATAAACGAGATACGATTCAATACTTCAGGGGAGTCGTCTTTAGGTAAAAGAGTTTATACCGCGATAGGTGTTTTGGGCGTTTCTTTACGAAAAACGGCCGTACGTAGTAATTTCTTTTATTACGTTTTCGGCGTCGGCTAGTAAATATTGATGCGAGAATTAGAACGATAGTTTGACGTTTGCCGACAATAACGAATAACGCCGAGAGAAGGTCTTCGGAGAATCTTATAAAACTATTTTAATACCCACGACAACGCGAAGTTTCGTACGCCATACATTATAGGAAAGTAGTGTATTTTCGTCGAATCGTTCGATAAATAATCTATACGAAAACGGTTTTTGAAACTTTCTTCGTTGTTTTACGTTTGTAATCGAGCTTACGACTATGCTTCGGCGATTTGAATGTGTTATACAGGACGATTACGATTTTCGAAAATTTCGAATAATTCCCGGCCGAACGCCGAGTACGTTACAATTCGGTTTGTTACCAAATCGAGCGGACAATAATAAAATAATAATCGTAGAAAAATAACATAAAAACGACTTTGAAATATTCTATTATACGAAATTTATAGAATGGCCAATAGAAAATTGAAAAAAAACGCGGATTATATTGAAAATATAATAATATATAATAATAATAAAATATTTTCTCGGTCGAGTTGGCGACACTGGCGTAGGTTTTGGAAACCATAATCGTACCTAAAATCATATAAACATATATTTATATATATACGTATACGGTTGGTGGGATATGGCGTTTTATCGCGTTTCGGTGGAATTGTATCAAATAATTTGTCATAATTTCGTGTTGTATTTTAAAACATACGGGTCGTGGTGATTTAGTACTTACCGTAAATAATCGATTTTATCGAACAAATAGTATATCGTGCTGAAATTGTCGACGTCAGTTGGTCAATAACCGTGGTATACGTATTATGGCGGTTGGCTTTTGAAATATTATGTGTTTGAAATACGAATCGGAATCGAACTTTTCAATCGTATTATCGTGGTGTAATTTTTCATTAAAAGTCGGGTACCAAATTATTGATACCGTACATTCGACGGTGTAATATTCGTGAAATTAACCGGAGAATTCGCGACGATTTTTAATATAGGACGTAGTAGTTTTGCCTTACAGAGAGCGTTTATTGTCTAGTTTCGACGAACCGGGTTAGATTAAGTTGGACCAGATGGTATAACTTCGGTAACTCGTTCGGGTTCCCGTACCGTTCGTTTACTGAATTTTCGATAACGCGACATCGATAGAATCTGTTCCTAAACGACTACGAATAAGCCGAGAATGCTCAGTTTTCGTTTCAATTTTAAGTATTCGACGTAGTTCAGAGAGAGGTGAGTACCCGACGTGTTAAACAAATTCGGCCTATTCGACAAGGATAATAATAAAAATAATAATAATAATTATCCGGTTCGATGGAAAGATTCCTAGTATTTGTTTAAATCCTCGCATATTAGTCACCGTAATGTCCGCGATATGTTGCGTAATTAGATTCACAAGTTCTAAAACTAAAACCTAAGTTCGCCCGCCAATCGTTAAGTTATAATCCGTGCGTTAAATTTAATACGCGTATTCGACACGTAAACGTAACTCGCGAATATTTTCTATTCGTGTTCGTTAATTGTACATAGTTAATGTTGCGTAATTCGCGTCGTCTACAATAGCGAGGGACGTACGCCGTGTGAAAGGCGGGCACGTATATTGCGTGCGAGCGTTTACAATGGTATAAAAATGTTCGCGAATATCAGATGTTGAAGGAACGTAAAAACGAAAAAATCCGTTTCGACATAATTTAGCGAAGGAACTGGTTAGCGACCAAAGTGAAAACCATTATCGCCGACGACGACGAAAAAGGTTACTAAACGAAAAAAAAATTTTTCTTTTTTTATTTATTTAAGAAAAATTTAGTCTGTTCTATTGACAATAAGTAAATATGTTTAAAGATTAAAATAACTTGAAATGACTTGACTTGAGGGAAGAAACCTATTGGCAACACCCTCATTAACTTTGTTATTTAAATATGATTAGTGAGTGATTGTTTTGTTGTTAAATTATTAAATTATTGTAACAGGTTACGTGATCAGTCTCTTTGTAATCGGCGTACAGGATTTTTAGGTAGGGTGAGAGAAGACATATTTTTTATAAGGGGGTTTGTGTGCCAATAGAAATTATTATGAAATCTTTTATAGTATGAAGAGGCTAGTTCTTTAATTATTTAACTTTAACTATTTAAAATAAGTTAAAATTTATTTAATAATTTCAAAATTAGACAATTATAATAGCCGCATACACAAACGACTACACGGAAACGTGTTTTCGACATTACGCGTCGACTTTGAAAGAACGTTTGGGGGTTTTTTTTTTGACGAACCGAGCGCGACGTCGCCCGTATTGTTACTGTCGTTTGTGGCGCAGAATGGGCAAATGTTTATACCGGCGACCGAAATTACGACGACGACGACGACGACGATGACAATTACGAGCTCCGCGGCGTACACGTAATTCGCGGACGATAATTGCGAAGAGATAAAACGAAAAAAAACAATCGCACCTGCGACGCATGCACGTTCATCGGCGTCAGTGACAGGCTCGGATGGGCGCCTAAGTCCCTCCGAAATTAGGGAACACTCGGTCGGAAATAAATCGTCGCTCTCGGTTTTCTGGCTGCGTCCGTTGTTGCGCGGACGTTAAGGCATTTACACGATGAGAAGGCTCGCAATATTGTCGGCTCCCGACGACGATCGTCAGTTCCTCTGTATGGTCGGCGTGGCTCCGCACTCGACGCATTTTATGCATCCTTACCGTTGTGCTGAAACGTAGTCGTTCATATTAAGGCGGCGACATCGCGGACCAAGTTGAACGAAGGGAGTTGGCGATACTTAAAATGTTCCCGATGTAACTAACGCGGGTTCGTTAAGGATGCGTTGCGGATTATCGGGAAGAACGATTGACGAGAGACGGTTGGACTTACAACGCGTGTCGGAATGGTTACGAGTGTACCGGTATGGAGAAACTTGTTCGTAATCGTACGTGGTTAGCGGGCGGCGGGTATTTTTTATCCGTGCGTAGCGTGAAATTACTAACAGGTCAAGGAGCGTAAGACCGAAGGCGTATTGACTGGATGGATTAAAACGTCGAGCGTTATTTATGGCGGTGGTATTTCGGCGAAAAAAGTTCCCGACGAATCGCTGGTAGTTTGCGGGTAATTTTAATCGAATTACTCTGTAATCGTTAGTCTTTCGGCGGGAATGAAACTATTGCGGGCATATTGTTTAAACGGTGTTCGCGCTTTAAGCGCCGACGTTTTCGTTTAAATAAAAAAAAAAAAACAGCGGGCGTTTACTTTGAGAGGGTGAAAAATTGTAATATCCCAGAAAACTCGTCGGCCCGTTTGATGTTTCGGACTCCTGCCGCTCGACGATAATAACGGGAGAAAATTCGAAAATTACAATTCACGTCGTAAGTTCGTTCCGCCTCGAAAAGAACAATTCCTGGACAATTTTCGAAGAGCGGCCGAATTTTTCATAAAAATTCGTCGACGCGTTTATCATCTGTGTCGTAACCGTGTGCTGCATGAGTCACTTTTTTAATAACGTAAATATATTTCGCGTCACGTATTCTTTGAAATAAAGGTACATTTTTTCTTACGCAATATACGGGACATTTAAATAGAACGGGCGATTGTAAATTCTACCCCGAACGTTTCCCGATTAAATTCAAGTAAAATGTGAATTCCGCTCGAGGATCCTTTTTTGGAAATAATTGCGTACACGCGTATTTCGTCCCCCGAAAATGTTTATAGCTTGGGAACTTATTCGAATCGAGCTGAAGAAAGCTGAAAAAATCGACGCGACGTACGGACGTAAGTAGAAAAGATACGCTTTATTTTATGTAACTATTGACGGCTTCGGTACCATTTTTTTAATACAAGTACGTCATTGACGGGCACGCCCATATAAGATTAATGTCGTAAATGTTTGCGCGTTAATATATCGGATTATCTTTTCGTTTAATATAATCTTTAAGTTTATAAGAGCAAATATTTAAAATAGTTTTTACGAGTATATGCGTACAAAAAAGACGTACCGAGGACGCTGTATAGATAAATGTATTGGTTCAAGGGAGTCATTCAGACGGAGCTTTTTGAGTTTTATTATTATTTTGAATTTGAAAACAACGATTGATCATTGTATTCGAAAAACCATTCCCGAGCGATTTGTGCGATATCCTCAAAAAAAAAGTTCGCTCTATTTCACTAACGCGTGCGTGTTACATTTACTTCGACGAGAATATTGTTATTATTGGAAAACTGGCGCCAAATTTACGCGAGCTCTAAAAAAAAAAACGGTCACTGGTATCGCACGGGGTCGACGACAAACTATATTCGTAACTGAGAAAGTTGTCAGACTTTTTCGAATTAAGTTTTTTGGACGGACGTAAAGTCCAAGTTGTTTACAAATTTGAATAGATATATCAGCGACTATATTCTGCGCGATAATTGCCGACAACGACGTCGATCGAAACCCGAAGACATTCGTATTCTGAATTAGGTTAGGTACGTATTTCTTGGGTGCTCTATTTACAGTTTGTCTCGATCGCGTTCGGCAGCGAGGACCGGACAAATAAAATTCGTAAATCGAAACGACGACGCGACCAGGTGGAAACGTAGCCCGGGCTCGGGTTGAACCGAGCAGAACGAGAGCGAACTTCCTTTACCGTCGCAAAGTTTATCGGCCGACGAAAGCTTTCGACTCGGCCGTTATCGTGTGTGTGTGTGTATGCGTGTCCTAAGTGAACGTTACCGTTTCCGTAGGCTATGATCACGCACGTCGGGAACGAGCTCGACGACTTGCCGCACAAGTGGCTGGACGTATTCTACAACTATATGCGCGGCTTTCGGAACGACACGGTGGACTTCACTCGGCCCCAGCTTCGGCCGTCCGTCCGGCACGCGTACCCGTCGTTCGTGTGCGGCTACAGTGCGCTGATCATGGCGGGCGCGTTGTGCAATGCATACGTGTTGGCTATCGTGGCCCGGAAACGGTTGTACGCCGCCGACCCCGTATACGTGTACGTCGCCAACCTGGCCGTCACCGGGATCGTCGAGTGCGTGTTCGTGCTGCCCATATCGCTGATGGTGTTGCTCATCCAAAACTGGATATTCGGACGGTTCCTGTGCTTCTTCTTGCCAATGCTACAGGTCGGTACCAGTGGGGGTGGTCAGCGTCACGGCCTGTTGGTTAAACGTTAACGACCGTACGAACCGTTAAGATTTTCGGTCCGAATATCGCCGAAATCGTAATCCGGATTTTTTACGAACATACGTTCGTACGTTTTTTTCACGCGTCCCTCTCGCTTATTAGTATTCCGTCGGTCGGTTTATCGGCGTCGATCGATCCGACGAACGTCACTTCCGCTCTCGTCGCGGTTTTGCTCGAACGGAATATATTACGAATACCGCGGAACTTCCGTACGCCCACCTGTACAGTTCCCGGTATGCGGTGTTAATAGTTCGGTTACGGACCGACTGTGTCCCCGTCGGAGAGTGGGGGCTCGTAACGCGCTAAACGTCGACCGAATTATTCCAAGAACGTAGCAGTTTCTTCACGGTACGAGTTCCGTGGTCGATTTTCTCTTCTTCGAATTTATAAAACTGTAATAAACTCGAACAAAGGCGTGTATGAACACGTTAAACGCAGTTTAACTCGTAGTTTGACAACCGCGTCGCGGTCGAACAGGCTCATATCGTAAAATTGCGTTAAATCTCACGCCGCCTATTTGGCCGAAACTCGACGTTTCGAAACACTCGTCCGCATCCCGTACGACACGTAAATAGACGTACCAATTAGAATTCGCCGGAATAAATCGGACCCGGTTTCGTTCGGGATGAGTCTGATCAGGTATGCAGTTCGGACGTTCAAATCGGCGGTTCGGAATTCTGTCCGATTTCCCTTCCTCTTCTCCGACGGTCCGGTCGGTGGGATCCGGAATGTTCCCTAAACCGTATCCCTAAGATGGTTTTACGTTTCGTGACCACCGTCTCGAGGAAACGTTCGTCAAACTCGTCGTTTTCAATACGTCGTGCCGTTAACGTTTGTTTCGCAACTCGATCATTATTCGTGTAATAAATCGATAAAGTCAATTCCCTCGGGACCCATGGTTCGTGTTAAGTATGTTTACCGATCGACGATCGGTTTACAATAATTATTTTGTTGTATTTGATGTCATTTTGTCGATATTTCGACATTTCGATACACGTAAATTGTTTAAGTTTTTCGAAATCCTCGTACAATTACGCGTACAATTACGCGTAGAACACGTAATAGAAAGTTCGTAATTTCGTATATTACGTTCGTTTAGGCGGCTCGAGACGATAAGTAAACGGTGTTCAAATCGTTACGTATTTCGCGTCGTACTTCATAACCCATGAAAACGGTTCGCAAACAACGATGATTCTTATCGCGACTACTGTTATTGTTACGCGACTGCAAGAATTGTTTAAACGACGCGAAAGTACAATTTTATGACGGCCAAACGACCGACCGTTTGTAGCGCCACGAATACGGACGGATTAAATGGGGACGTGAATTACGACCCGAAATCAAATTGTCGACGATAATGTGTACACCGTCTAACGCTCTTGCGTTTCGATTATCACGCGCTTACGGGATGTTTTCGAAACGCTTGTTTTCCATGTGTACGCGCGTTCAACGATTCCTCGATCGGCCAAACCTAAGATGGGATACTAATTGGCATCCGCGTTACTATTAATAATAATACGTAAAATTGTCTCGCCAGACGACGACGCACGACCGACCAGCCCACGTGCCCGAACGGGACAACGGATAGCGCATTCGATTTACGTCCGAACGGGTGTGGGGACGTTCGTCGATTAAAATTCCTCGTTCGACCTACGCGTACTTTCGGCTTGATCGAGTGACGGTTCTCGTCGGACGTCGTCGCGATCCCTCTCCCTTCCCCCCCCCCGTATGTGTGTGTGTGTGTGTGTGTGTGTATGCCAGTCAACGAAAAGCAAATCCGCGTGACACCGGCAAATCGAGCTTGGTAAATTTGACGGAATAATTAAAAACGTTGTCGGCGGCGACGTAGTCTAATACACTGTCGTTGCCAATGAAGCGTGCGCATACGCCTTGTCCCCCGTCAAATAGTCCCGCCGTTTCAGTAATGAAACCCAAATAAACGTTATGCTATTTTCGTGGCCGAACGCATTTTTCGCTGACGGATTGGTCCGTCAACGAGGATTTATTTCGTCTGAAAAGCGGAACGTTTGTTAGTTACCACCACGAGACACGTGTAATTCGCCGAACACGTTCTAGTTTACGATTATTCGCGTGCATGAAACACGCGCCGTTTCGGGTCGTATTATATATTGTGGCCACTCGTTGAGTCTCCTACAAATTACGGGAACGTTTGAATAAACTATGGCGCTCGTGTTTTTTTTTTGTAGGAAAACACTCGAAACGTTTTTCGTTTGAATCGGGTCGTTTTCAAGACGTCGACGACGCGTTCGTAACCGCGTGAACTTCGTACGGTATTTCGTGGAAACACTTGAATGCTTACAGTAATACGTGTATATGTGTGTACGGTCGTTAAACGTTTCTCGAAAACGTAACCGATTCGCGTGGTCATTTCGAACGACCTGGTTTAAGCGTCCCGCGAAAAATACGAGCAGAGCGATTGTTTGCTCGGGTACGCAACATAGTTCCCTTGGTTCGTGGACGGATTTAAAATTTATACTGTTCAATCGTCGCTGTATCGTTATTACTTACCGCTTTATTGGGTTACGCGTATTATACAATAGTAATAAAAAAATTCGCCGAACATTTCGGGAAGAACTAAATATTACGAACGAAAGCTACGTTATAATATCGAATTTTTCGTATTTTATTCGCGCATTTCGCTGGTTTTACAACGCGTAGTATAGAGTCGGCAGTCACTTTAGTAAATTTACCAGCGGTCAATAAATCGCTTAAATTGTTTTTACGAGACTTATATTTATATAAACGGTTGGACCTACAAAGAAAATTACGTTTCTCGTTATCGAAGTAATAATTGAAGATTAAACAAAAGTACTTACTATAAAAATGAAAAAAAACCACAAAATTATCTTTACGGTTTCATATAGAAATATGTATTTTTGTCAGGACTCGTAATCGATTTCGAAATTGATTTTGACTATCGGTAACCCCGAAATTGATACTCAACATCAAAATCGTAACCAATACGCGCATAATATCGACTTTGGTAAATTGGATTGGAAGCGAAATCATAATCCGTTTGTATTTCTCTATTGAAACATATCAATGCTATTTGGGGACGAATCAGATTAACAGATTTAAGATAAAATTATTTCGGCGAAACGGAATTCATGAATTACTAAACTAACATCGGATACAGATAATACTTAAGTAAACTCGCCCAAATTTACATTTGCGTTATAGACGTCGAAAATTATATTATTTACAATAGAATAACCGTAAACAATATAACGTATTAATATAACCGTGCACGTAATCTATCGTATATTCTATATATTTTTACACGCGTTTAAAATGCGTCGTCTAGGAGGTATTTGAATTCGTTTCGAAACGATCGTACGCTTTTAGTCCAATAAAATTCTAGTTATTTTCAATAATCGTATTGCCGTTTACAAAACTTTACGAACAAACTCGTTTGGTACCGTATAAATATTCGAAAAGTATGATTAGGGTTTGGGTAAACTTTAAATCATATAATACCTCGTACGTCAACCGAAGTTGTCAAATACTACCGTAATGATAAGAATACACGAACGTCCACTATTCGCATAAATAAATCGCTGTTTAAAAAAACATACGTTTAAAAAATATACGAAAACAACGCGCGTAGGTAAACAACACGCTTAATATTACGCGCAATTTATTTTTTAAAAGACGGTTTCGACGAACTCGGTAACATGAAAAAAAACGTCTCCCTTTTATCAGATTTAAACTCGTTGAAAATGTAAACGCAGTCAATTTTCTCGTAAATATATCGTCGATATTTATTTTACGAAAAATCGACATTAAAATATTTTTCCATTTACGCGTTAACTCGGGCATGATTTAATTAAACTATTAATTAAATCGGATTAATCGGGTAAATAAATTCCGGACGATGTCTGGCAGTGATTCCGAGATAATTGTCCAGACTTTACATTCCCGTTCGTGTTTCGTGACATTTAAAATAGTGTATTATTGATCCGTTCATTTTTACAGTTCATTACGTGAAATTCAAAATGGACTTTGATCATTTTAACGGAAGTAAATTTCATTGACGGGGGCGTGTTCAAATATGATTAGTGAGTCTTGTTCGTGGGTCGTAGTTATTAAAAAAACAACGTTTATTTTACGCCGTAATTGTTTACTTTCAATTTCGATACGTATAATAGATAATATCGAATTTTGCGTTCGATTTAAATATAACGAATTAATTTCATTTATTATTTCGAATTGCAAAAGACATTAACGTTAAAGTTCTAACAAAACAGATCGCAATTTCCAAACCGTGCCAAAAACCTTCGCTGTAGACTATTTACGAATTACTTGGGCGATGCGTCCAAGAATCGTCGTCGATCGAAACACCCAACGAACGAATTTTCCGGTCGTTTTTCACGAACAATCCATTTCATCCCTCAAAATAAGAACCGTATAAGTATTTTGTTATTATTATTTAAATCAATTTTGGTTCTTTTTATCGCGAAACGTGTTTTCGGTTTTTTTTTTTTTAGTTTTAAATAGTTAGAAAGGTTTGTTTTTGTTTCGTTTTCTGTGGAATTTAATATTCACTTACGGTTTTAGTATTTCGTTTCGTTCGTTACGATACGAGTAGGTAACTTCGAGTTTCACTGATTGTACATCTTATCGATTTTTATAATAATTTCATCGTGTCGAGAATGAAAATTTAGACAAAAATTACGACACCAATTGCAAGGTATACGTAGGATATTCCCCGAAAAAAAGGTTGTACACAATAATTTATCGTTATCCTTCCGTTTTTGATATACCGTAAATCAGTTGCGACGCTGCACAGTTTGAATTCCAAATCTGTCAAAATATTTCAATTCTAAACACTTTTGGTTAAAGTTTACGAGTTAATTCGGTGTAAAAAGTGAAAAAAAAATTCGTAAAAATTGAGTTATAAAGGATTTTTCCTTAGTATTAATGTTAAACGAAAGTTCTTACGAAAACGCGGAACGCGTACCCTGAAATACGTCTTTTACAACGTTTAGTAGATTTGGCAATGACGTAGTCGACTATGGTCGCGCTAATGTGAGTGAACGAATTTGTTGCGTAAACGGCAGCCACGCGTACGGTATGTTGTTATTATTATCTCGAAGGTATTACCCGAGTAAAATTTTTTCGGAACGCTTTTAATTACCGTTATTCGTGCTAACGTCATTCTTTGGGAGATTCCGAATTAACTTCTCGTATTTTGTCCGCCCTTTTTCTCGCATTCGCCTCAATAAATTACTCGCGGGCGCGTTTTTTCCCGCGATAATTTCCGACCGCGTGAATTTATTAACAAACCCAACGTCGTCGTAAATTCAACGTAACGTAATGTACGAGGCCAATACTACCGCCCGTTGCGTGTGTGCGCCGTTTCCCAAAAACGTTACCACTAACGACGACACACGGCCGTTATTAATCGTTTCGCGTCACGGCCCGTATACTATTATAGGTTACATACATTTCGTTTTATTCCGGGGCGACCACTCTGCGAGTGAAACGAAGATTAGACGAGCGCGTTTCAAAATATTTTTGAAATTCGTGGCCCTCGGGTCGTAAAACGATTCCGAGGTATAATTTAAAACGTTCGAAAATGTTCGACAACCGGAGAAAAAATTTCACCGGCCGGTACGTTTTAGGTGTTCGTCTCGACCTGGGCGAAACTGGTGTCGTGTAATGACGGTTAACTAAACGTGACCGTGTGAAACGTCGTATTGAAAATACGATTCTGAACGAACTCTCGGTAATGCTCAGAGAATCCGCCAATAACAGGAGCGTATTTTTCAATAATAGAGGTGGGCGAAGTTGCCGAATGTTTTTCGCCGATTGAACACACGAAGTTTTAACGATCGGTTTCCAAAATTCGAAACTGAATATCCGCGTCTCAAATGACAAACACAGGATGCAAACAACACGGGAACCATTAATTATCCGTTTAAAATCGTATTTCAAACGCGCGATGATGTATCCATTAGCTCCGAGTTTCAAACTCATTATATTTCGACGTTATATTATGCGTTCGGGCGCGGAGCCGTGTACATACTTAGTTTCGCCGGTGTCGAAGGCACGCCTTTGCGTCTTATTAACTAAGCGTTGTTTTCAAGTTGTCGTGTTGTCACGAAATACGCGCACGAACACCCAGTAAGCGATCTACGATTGTTGCGCAACGTTTCGATCGAGTGATCGAGAGATTACGTACACGTACGTCGACACCGCGGATCGCTTTCGAACTGAGACAACGCATAATCCCTGCTACCCGTGAATAACGCTCGTAGAGCGCTTTGCTTTTATTTCTTGAAAAAATTTTTTTACGATTGTTATCATTTTAGTAAACGGGTATGTATTTATCTATCTATCTATATATATTTTACGCCGACGTTTCTTAAGCTATAAAACGCAAACGCGTTGCGGTCTCTCGGTCGGATATTACCGGGTGGATTTGTTTCGTCGTTGTTCACGTGCCGTTTATTGTTTTATTTATGGAATTTACTCTCGAAATTGTGAGTAATAAAATTACGGTCCTGTTACGACGTTTGAGTTTTCGCTCCGAACGTATTCATTCGGTATTGTTATGATTTCAAATCAGTTTACTGGCTCACGGATTTCTGACTTTCGAGTGTCCAAGATTTATCTTCACACATTTCATCCGTTGTTGGAAACCGCGAATAAATAATATCTTCGCTCATCTCGATTTTTTGCCGACGATTATCATAATCTCGCGGACGTTGACGGTTTTGTTTACTGCGGCGAATTAGATAATCGTTTACTACGACGAATTGGCTTTTCGAATTCGTTTAATTCGTAATATTTGTTATCGTATTTACAGTTCTAATTGAAACGAGAATTTTCGTAACTACTCGATTAGTTGTCGCGAGGTTTTTGTTTTTGGGATTTCCGGGGTAAGTTATGGACCGAGTTTTAGACATGGTTTCACTTTGGTATAGTTATCGGCACATAGGTACAAATAGAGACGTTTCGGACGAGCTAGAAGGGACCGTAAAATTTTCGAATTATTAAAATCCGCACGTAAAAACTTCACTCGGCGTTGCTGTAATTTGAACGAGGAATTTAAATGCACCGATGTTCGACAATGGATTAAGAGCCTAAAATAAGCAACGGTACATTGCCGAAGCTAAAATTATCTCGTTGGTTTTGCCAAAGGTCAAGTCGCTTGTGTTCCTTGGATTCCAACGTGTATGAATCAAACATTCGTTCGAAATCGAACGCGCGCCACTTTCCCATTCAAGCTCCGCCAATCAACAAGGCTTGACGAAAGTTACAAACCGTAACGAACTTCTGTTTTAGTCCCGGAAAATTCTATGTGACTCGTTCACGCGTTGGCATTCCGAACAACTAATTTGTCCACCGAACTAACCAAAAGATTACGTATATAGTTTACGTGGAAACATTCCAAACCTGCGTTACGGCGTACGCGATACGTCCTTTTGCGTGGTTTAGTTATTCGTATATTTTCTCGGAGACAAAATATGAACATCGACCCGATAGACATTTTGTACTTCAAACGTGTCCAAGCTTCGTATTGTTTAACCTGTATTGATATCGAAACGCCGAACCAAATTTGCCACGCGGACGACGTCGAGTACATATAACGTACTCAAATTTTATATTAAATGAAATATTTATACGACAAAATTTATTGAAATAAAGGTTACATCTTCGTTTAGCTCCTGTATATGTATATGAAGGCTTTGAAAAAGAAATTATTTTCCATAATATTTAAGCCGTACCCCGTTTCAAAATAAATTACTTTTCGAACTTCACAAGACCGGTATACTTTTTTTATACTACTCGAATGGAATTACTTCGGGACGGTTTAAAATTGAACGAATAAACATAATTACATATTTACATATATTTACACTGTAATTATGGTATATGTAAATGCCAGTATACGAACAAACGATAATTAGTTACAAAATTTTGAACGGAATTAATTATGTTCGCCGATGCGTTAGTCGTTTTCATCATATTTGTGGCGTCTTAAGCGATATGAGGTCCGCGTGATAAACAATCCGTACTTTAGATGTATTTCAATATGGCGTGAGTCGCTCAAAACGAATTCTATTCGATTTTGCGTATGATTTAAGACGAATAGTATAAACGCGTTACGTTGAACCCTTAACGTATAGAATAGTTATATATTAGTTCGCTAAAATTTTATTTCGACCGATCGCGTGATATATTTTTTATAATAATATTGTATTTCGAATAAGATGCCAATTTCTTGTATTTTAAAGCATAGTTCCAATTCAAATTGTCGACAGCGTTTTATTGCATAAAATTTGTTTTTTACACACGTTGTAAAATGTACGTTCGTGTTTTTTTTATAAAGTAATCGGAAACGCGTGCCAAAACAGATGACTTAATTAGGTTTTCGATCGTAAACAGTATTCGAATTAATACGTTAAATCGTGTTCAAATCACCGAATCCCGTTTTGTTTAAATTTACCCAAAACTGTCACGATCGTGTGGCAACCTATACTTCCTTCTACTCTATATTATATAGCAAACATAAACAAACGGATTTTTTATTTTCAATGTTACTTTTACGGACAGTCGGTACTTAAATATTTGTCGTTAGAAGTGGCTTTTTGTGTAGTTCAAATAACGAACGTATTTTCATTACGATAATCGACTTGTTGGCGATAAAAAGAATCGTAGCAATTACAATTAAAAGGGACATTTCACTACTTGGACTTTTTTTAACCACGCGTCGATATTAACCTACGTACATTCCCGCTAAATCGTGACTTAAATTTAAGCGTTTATTGCTCGGAACGTATTCGTTGGATCGTAAAAATAAACTCGCGTGAATTCCCGTAAAAAATAAGACTCTTTAAGCGCATTTTGTAATTATAATCGTGGACGTCCGTTTCGAAAATTGAATGTTCGCGTAGTTACGAGTGGCACAAATATAGAATGGAACTTATACGGAAAAAAATTCGCGTTTATATTTTAGCGACGATCGAAAAATCACTCCGCAATAATTCTTAGTAATTAAACCGATTATGTAAAATACCCAATGGCGTTTCGCGTGTGTTGGATTTTCGTTTAAAATTTTTAATTGTAAAAACAAAGACGAAATGTACGTAAAGAGTAAACAGTGGCGAAATACAATATCGTTGAGACGATTAATCGATTTGAGAAATTGCGCCGCGACCATATATTATATACCGTACCGCGTGTTTATTATATCCCGACGTTATTTACGACCCCTTACGTTCTCGTCGTACGGTTCAAGTAGGTGAAATCCTTCGTTTAGAACATAAAACTGCCCGCCGAAGTATGTTTTACGGCTGGCTGGTCACGTGCCAAGCGTTTTTCGTTTTGGGTTTTTTTCTTTTTGAATCTCGTCCAAATATGTTTCTCTCCCGTGTAAAGAAACACGGGAGTAGGCTCAATATTCGAACACAAATGTCGTTAGTGCAAAATCCATTTAAATCGAATTACACCGAAAATACTCACCGAACGCGCCACGTACGCTTAACAGGTGGCCATTTCGATATTACGTAACAATATTGTCCTTAGCCGCGTTTCACGCCGTCGCTTTTAAATATTACACACGTCGCGGTAACATCGTCGAGACGTGAATTCGAATGGCCATTGTAAGCGTTATCCACCGTCATCACGTCGTAGCTCCCGAGCGGGTTTCGAACGTAGCAAATTCAATAATCGCACGCGACCCTTTTATGATACAATTCGACGACGTCACCACGTCTCTCGACGGGGTAAGGACGTAGAGAAAACCCGTCGAAGATATCTTTCGGTCTTTTTTTCGATCGTAATAATAAATTTCTCTCAATTCGGTCGCCGCAACCCCTCTATTACAAAACGCACAAATGCGTCGGTAGTGTTCGCGTCGTTTTACGAACGGTTTCGTATTATTAAACACGCCGAAAGCCTGGACGTTACGCTCCCTTCGTAGGTAATTATTATCCGATTTTGGGTATTTCAATTGCGGGAAAACTCTACGTCTTTATCGTTACTCGACACCCGGGACTATTAAGACTAACTATTAAGAGGCGAGAAATTCGAACACGAACATCTAAACTATTATCGTAGTTCGTGCACACTTGACGTTTTGATGTTGCAATTTGCGGTCGTGCGCTGTCGTCGATTTTTTCGTCTACAATATACGTAATATCACTATCGATCCGATAAAATCGTTCGTTTTATTACTATCGCAAATCGCGGTACCGTATTATTCAATCGTATTAGTACCGTACGGAAGTATCGACGTAATTGTTTCGGCTAAATTGCCGGAGAAAACGATTAAAACCGTCGGTTCGCGGGTCGTTTCCCGTTCGGAGGTTAAAAAAATATTTTCGAGCTATATACGAAAGTATAAAAAAAAAAAAACGGTCGACGCGCCATTCAATATTCCGAGAACGTTTTTGGCTACGACCCTAAGGGCATCTCGTACGCGAGTCGACGAGCGGTAGAGATTAGTTTTCGTTTTTGTTTTCGAATATTCCACGCGGAAGACCAACCACGACCAACCGACGTACGACCGAAAGTGATACGGTAAAAAACAATAAAACGCAATAGTTTAGAGTTCGCCGACGGACTCGTCGGTCGTAGCAGCCATTGTTCTCGTTATTTTTGTTTGTTCGGGCGCCGTTTTTCACCATCCCGTTTATACGCGAAATATCGTAGGTCATTATATAGGCACGTACGACCGCTCGCCCGCACAAATTGCATTATTCCGAGGGAATCATGTACACTCGAGCTATTGGTATCCCAAGAATAATTACAATATGGAATACGTCTTCCTTTACCCCCGAGTTGGATAGAAACGTTATTTGGCCCAAAAATATTCTTATCAGAATTTTACAGTCAAGGTACATGGGATACATGTTCAGGTGGATCGTACGTTTGGCGTATCGTTAATTGGGTTAATGTACCGCGCTCAGGGTTTGTTTAATTTATAGGCGTAAATTTTTGGCCGCGAAAGCGACCGATTGTGTGTGTGTGTGTGTGTGTGTGTGTGTATGTATGCAACAACCATACGACGAGTTCCGTGATATGGCTCGGACAGACTTTGGACGAATATAACGCGAAATCGACGGGACGACGTTGTGTAATTGTTGTACCGTCGTTCGAAAACATTATTAGCGCAATACGCGAAATACTGTCCAAAACCAGCGTATCCACACGTCGTTGCCAAAAGTCCTCAGGTCCGTTCGTAATTAAAACGATAAAATCACGACCCGAATATAATCCTCATTCCTCCCCCTACCATTCCGGGGTTATTTTGTCAAAGATTACGCGTACTACGGATATATATATATATTTATACATATTCGTTTCGACAACGATTCCCCCTCCCGGCGAGAGTAGTACGAACAAAAAACTTACTCAAATACGTATCGTCCGTTGTCTCATCGTCGACTTGGTGGCGAACGATCCCGTGTCCATCATCTACAGTACTCGAGTGAGAAAATACGAAATGAACGGCCGAAAGTACGACGGATTTTCGTTAACATTTCCGGGGGGAGGGGTCGTTTTAAATTCACGAGTGGCCCAACTGGCTTTGAATTTCCGTTGGAAACGACGACCGGTTGACGAGCCGACAGTTCGAATAGCCGAATCGATTCGATCGAGAAGTCCTCCGTGTAAACTCGGTCCGACCGTTGGCTAAACGCGTTTCGAATCAAATTGAATAACGCACCGCAAAACTAACGAGTCATGGTCGCATGGAATCTCTAGCCACGGAGTTCGATTCGCGTTATACAGGGCTCTAAGAAAAAAACTCCGTCTGTAATTAATGACGCCGATCGTACGATTGATGGATGTGAGAGTGCGGCGATACCGAAACCGGAGGTCTTAAACACGAATCTGTATCGTAATACCGTTGTACATTTGATACGACGGAATGTCGCGTGGTGAATTTCAATCTGTTAGGGTCGCCGAACACTACGATTTATTTATTTTGTCCGACTGTGTTCGCGGTACGAAAATGAATCGCGAGCGAAATTCCGAA
Source organism: Geopemphigus sp. TES_GeoC_2020 (assembly GCA_025469175.1). Lineage (NCBI taxonomy): Eukaryota > Metazoa > Arthropoda > Insecta > Hemiptera > Aphididae > Geopemphigus > Geopemphigus sp. TES_GeoC_2020. The sequence goes on along the minus strand of JAIPRN010000985.1, from coordinate 1,465 downwards.
TCGTTTTACGACGAGTTGGTGGTGGAAAGGATGAACGGACATCCGTCGTATTCCACATTTGTTGGGTAAACGAATAAAACGACGCGCGACGATGAATCCGTACAAAAACGAACGTGCGTCCGACGACGACGTGTAATTTATTCGGTTCTCCGGTTATTCGGTCGATAAACGCGTCGTACGGATTGCCGAACGAAACGATTTCCGGCCGTCCACCGGCCAACGACATTTCGTTGCCGTCCGTGTCCGTGAAATTTCGCCGTGTAATATACGATGCGTGTACGCGAAAAATGAGGGCTGTTGTTCGGTCGGAAAAAAAATGATAGAACCGGTTTTATTAGAGCATTTGATTTCCCTCTACAAACTGATTACACTTTTCCACATAGTCACCATTCACTGATAAACATTTTTCGTGCCACTACGTCGGCTTCTTTAACCTCAATGTGTAGAAGCTCTCCGCCTGAAAGTGTTGAACTAGTTGACAGCGGTGAGCTCCTCGTCGTTTTCAATACGTCGTCCACCCCGCCAACGTTCGAATCGCTAGTAAAGGATGGCAGGTCGACACTGTACGGTGGGTAGCCATAGAGTAATTTTGTAGTCCACAAATCGCGCGAGAACCGAAAAGTGACCGGCGTAAAAAGCAAAGCATGTCCAGTGGACAAGCGTTTTTGGACTTTTGGAAAAGTGAAGCGGATTCGTAGGAAACTAAACGCGCTATAAAAACTGTTTCTTACGATTATAATTTTTTTTGCATGACCAAAAAAACGGCCCTTACTTTTCGAATACGCCTCGTGCGTACATACATTTCGTTTTACACGTGACCGTCGCGATATTATTATCATCATCGGTACGTCCCGCGGGTTTACCGGGGTCGCTCGCGCTTAATCGAGACGGTAATTAACAGTAATCGGTCGAATGTATTCCTTAAGTTATCGCTCGTCGACCCGGCCGTGTTTAACTGGGGCACGCATTGCCAGCATTTTTCACCAGTATGGCTGTGGTTTTCCCCGTTTTGATATTTACGTTCATAAATTATACGGCCCCCTCCCCAATCCACGAATAAATCCTACGATTTTCTAAATTCTAAGAAGTGTTCTGGCTAACGTGAAATAATTTGTCGGAAACGTCACGACGAGAGTTCGTTAGACTATAGTACCCGATTGTGGCGCACATTTACGTTATTATTTAACGTTATAAGTGCGTATAAAAACGTTAAATATCGCGCGAACAAAAGTGAAATGTTTCCAAACGTATAAAAAATGATTCGTTTATGTTTCATCGTAGTGAAATATTTTCGAAAAACGTCCAGTCGTATAGGATACGCGACACGCTCGTATAACACATGGTAACGGGCTCGCCGAATGGATAAGCATATACGCGTATAGTTTTTACGACATAGCGCGTCAATAAACCGCTAGAATTTAACGTTTTTGTATTCGGTCCGTTTTGCGACGGTGCTCGGAATAAT
>JAIPRN010000984.1:0-57516 GCA_025469175.1 Geopemphigus sp. TES_GeoC_2020 | reverse complement strand
ATCTGTTTATGTATATATATATATATATATATATATCTATATATGTACAGGCGGGTGTCGTTCACGGATGTCCATGGTTATTAACATAGGGGGGAGGAGGGGACGCGGAAGCGGGATGTTCGAAGGAGATCGACCGGACTGAATCGTTTACCAAAAGCTTAAGTTGGATTAGGACTTTGCGCGTATTCGTGAAGTCACGCGATGTTTATACAGATTAAAACCATAGAAACCGCGGGGCCGTACTAACTCGTTCCAAAAATGGTACGTCGCGTTTGTCCGTAGAAACTACGTCGTAAAATTATTACCTCGGTCGTTTTTTTGGGGAAATTTTTAAAGTTTAACGACCGGTTTTAACGTCGTCGTTATAGTCTTTTTTCCACCTATGGCGTAAACGTGAGACGCTCGTCTTAATCAACGCGTATTGTCGAATTAAAATTACGTTATTTAATAATGCAGCGTCGCACAGTATATACACAATTTAATAATAAATGGTGTACACGTGGGCTCAGTGCGTACAATTTCAGATTATTCTACTGTACAATTATATGGGCTGTGTTTGATACCATGTAGTGGATGATCCGTTTCCAAAAATAAGAGCGTTTAAAAAACGGGTTATACGTTTTCGGTCTGTGTATAATGGACACTGTATAACGAAATCGCGTTTTATTATTTTATTCACTTTTATTACGTATTATTTTTTTTTATTATTTATATTACGATTGTTTAATTATACGTAACACGTACGGAATTTCGAGTTAATTGTGTACCTTTTTAATCGCGAGATATTTGAAGTTTATGTTAATACGATATTTTGGTTTTATGATGATAATTGATACGTAAAGACGCCGACAAAGATCTCCTTTACGACCAATTTGGCGTTTCTTATGTTGACGCGCTAAATAAATAATGGCTGACCGTTAACGAATACGATACTTATTTGAAGGGCGCGTAATCGTTGTACGGTTCTTTTCGTTCGAGTCTTATATTTTTCATCGGAAATCTGAAAAGATTATTTATACTTGCGTCTGTTTTTGGAACGTTTTACATGATTGTTGTCACGCTACGAATGCGTTTTATGTACATATTTTTCTAATAATAATTCGTTCCTTTTTTGGAGTGAAGAAGTTAATTTTATCTATTTCTAGGTATAGTAAAGGAAAGCTCGACATATATTTAAATATAAATATTTTTATATTTTTAAAATTGTACTAGTTTTTTTTTTTGTACATATTAACATCTAATAACCCCCTTGCATTAATCGTTAACGAATTCAGTCGAAATACAATTTTAAAGAAGTGACGTTACGGAAGAGAGTACTCCAAATTGTTTAAGAAATGCGTATTTATTAATAACGTAATTCATAGCGAATAAACACTTGATAGCGAAAAATTATGTAGATTGAACAATAAAATAAAGACGCGTATTATTTTATAGTTTTATTAACGTTCTTTATCATAAAATAAAAATTAATTTTTAATAATTTCTTAATAAATCCGCGGTTTATTAGGTAAATTGTTACTTATAGGTTTATAAAAATGACGATATGACATTATTGTAACATTCTCGATAATAACATTGTTTCAATTGTCCTAAAAACGAATAATACGTCTTTTCGTGGTTTCTATTGTATTATTTGGTTTTCATTGTTCATGAAATCTTAGCGGATCGTCACTTAAGTTATTTCAAAAAATCAGTAAACATCTGAGAGTGATGTACGTGGTTTTGAGAGCATATTTATTGTTTAAATATTAAACGTAGTTATAAAAGTATAAATATCTTAAGGTTTATGTTTATTTAAACACGTATTTTAAGCATATTGTTTGAATACATAAAATTAAATTCATGAATTTTAATACTTGAAATCAAATTTTACAAGTACGTTATTTTGAACGCTTAGAAATATAAAATTATGTGGATTAGACGTTATAAGTACGTCCATTGTCGGTTAATTTTACTTTGAAGCTTTCAGTTTATATTTTATAGATCATCGAAAAACCAGTCTAACATAATACGATTTTAATTTATCATCTTTCATTTCGAATATATTTTCGAAATTATATATAAATATAGTTTCACTTAAGACAATATATACCAAGCGAGTTAAGATTAAGAGTCTGCTCAGTCTTCTGGCGAAACTTGAAAATGGGTTTCCTTAAAAAAAATGATTTATCTTCTATAAAGATGCTTTCTTTCACGGTAGACCACTTACAATAAATTATTTTTTTATACTGTGTCCGAATCGTTTATAAATTAAATATTATATGTAAGGTAGGATTTTTTTTATAAGACATTCGCTGTATTTATTAATACATTTTAAAATTACAATTTTAGTTAATAATAACATATAAAATATATGTTATTATTATAATAGGTGTTTGTAGACATTTAGAATAATTTTTAAAATAATAGGTACATAAATATTTTTAATAGAAATTAGTCGTTTGAAATAATAACAATATAAAAAATAATAATAATAATACGAAGTATTTTATGTAAATTGTTTTTCCTTGTTTGCGGTGAAGCAAATCCTATTAATGATAATTCAAATTATATATTTCGTAAGACATTACTTTCAGTATATACTATTATTAGAAATGATATAATATCTTGCAATAGTGTGGATCTATTCTTGTATTTTATTCTGGACAGTTTAGAAAAAATGTTCTTTTTGCAATACAACTAGCTACTAAAATGGTGAAATATATTCCCGAACAGTAGTAATTTGAAAAAAAATTTGAAAATTGGCCTTTTATAACTGTGTACGGCTTATTCATAAAACGTAGTATTTGACGTGTTATAAATGTTATTTGGTTAACTTTTTCGAATAATAAATTACTTTTTTTTCATATAGCGATTTTATGATTTTTGTACGAAAAAAAGTATGAACTACCATTTAATTTTAGGCCGACGACATTATGGGTCTCTTACATTTACGGTCTCTAACCTATTTTTTAAATTTGGCGGGCTTGGTTTGATAATACGATAATTAACTTTCTCGAGTTAATTATCGTATTGTCATACGAGTAATTTATCAAATTTAACATTAAATAAACGTAAACCACTATTTATTTATTGATTTATTAGTACTTATGGATTGTCGATCTGTTTAAAAAATTGCGTAGATACATGTATATTGTACGTTTTGTATCAGAGACGAGTTAGGTAAAAATTAATTTTTTCATTCGACAATTTTATTTGGCGTGTAAAAAATTATATTAAAATAGTATGATCCAAAACAAAAACAAATATACGTCCGGCTGGAACAGGGGTGAAAAATTAAATCTCACGAGAGACACGATGGGAAAAAAAATAATAAAAATAAAAACCTCGCTGTGAAAAGGAAAAGAAGTTTCTTGGTCGGTCGGTCGGTCACTAAATAATGCACGAGTTGAACTGCGGCGACGGTACCGGAAAATCTCAGATTCATCAAAATTTCATCAGTAAATACCAGTAATGAGGATATCTAATAAAAGTTTAAAGAAAAGCAGATAAAAAAGTTGTGTTGCCAGATATACAGCGAAACGTATTTAGATAAACAGCCACGCATTGGCTGACTGCTCATTCCCAACGCCCCAAATGTCTTTCACTTTTTTTCCGTTTTCTTCCTTCTTATTTTTTATTTCATTTCATTTTTTTAAGGTCTTATATCAACGACGTACTGTAATTGAAAAGCACTCCAAAAGTGGACTTTTTTGTTTGTAAAATAAAAAAAAGACGTTTATTTTTTTTGAAAAAAATATGGCGATATAGTATATAATTTTCAATAGTTGCGACGGGGTATAAGTTGACATTTCTTCACATCACTATACATTTTCCGTTTTATTCATTTTATTGTACGTTCCAACGTCGTTATTTTTCGATAGTTATGTCGCGTGCGTTACGCATTGTGTTATTACTTTACACTTATTACATCTATTACTTTACAGTTAGGCAACACCGTCGAATAAACACAATTTGCAAATATTTTGATTTACGAGTGCGTGATTTGTGTACGTTTGTTTTCAGTCGCTTACAATATTATACGGATATTTTTACCAACGAAGAAGATTGTCGAAAATGTTTATGATAAATGTTGATTGACACACCATCTGAAGGATTAATTCTGTGTATATACGTGTAGAGAAAATAATTACGTTTTAAAAATATACAAGATGTCTTTCGCTCATTTACCGGTTAGGTCGAACAAAATATGAAGTAATATTTGTATTAAGCCGAACGTGTAACTATATAAATATGTGGTAACGTGGTGTTTTCAGTTCACTATGGTTCCTGGAGCCGGTTGTTATTACTATTGTAATTGTGTCATAATAACAAGTAATACCAGTTAAGACTAAAAATTACATTTTTCGTTACCCATTTTGCGCTTTATTAAAACTATCGTTTTCCATATTTAGTTAAACGAAATGATTTTATTTCTATTCGAGTTCAATTGTACTGTACAGCGCTGAACCTATATGTTTTCAATCATTAAACTAACGAGTTCCATTTATGCCTTTAATAAACATTAAAACTTTTTTAATCATAATTAACATTTTTTTTTTTTTTAAAATAACTTCTTAAATTTAAAAGCTTATTTTTAAAAACAAAAATTAACGCATCTGTTCAAGAAATGTAGACCATAAAGTTGAAAAAATTTACAATAATTTTGAAAGCCTTTAAAAATGTTTAAACATTTAACGCTTACCGTTTATGTCACTTTTTTTAACCCATAATTATGAAGATATTTCTTCACAAATAAACGGATAATTTTTATCATAGATTCTGTAAAAATTGAAAATTCCATTTTCTATTAAAATCCACAAACGTTATTAAAAAACTAAGGGTTTAAAAGAGTTAAAGTGAAACACAAATATTTAAGTTCAAAGGAAGTCAACAAATTGTTTTACAACTAAATAAATAATTTTGTTTACATTATCTGTGTGAGATATTGGTTTCTCGTATGAATATAATTTAATGAAAAACACATACAGATTATTATTATAATAATACATATTATTATTATTATTATTATTATTATAATAACACATACCGAATATTTAGAAGCTTAGAACAGTAATCGGTAACTTTCTATAAAATAGTCAGATTATAGCGTATATGTTTATGTAATTTTGAATAATATTGTAATTTCATTAGATTTTAGTGGCGTGAAAATATTTTGATCAATATTTTTATTTTTAAAATTATAAAAAAGACGAATTTAAATACGAGTATAATACAAGGTTTAGTTGGTTTATTTAAAAAGAGTTAGTGTTTGTAATAAGCCCAACATCAATAAATGAAAAAGTATTTCTGATAAGGTTAGTGATGAAAACATCTGGATTTCATTAAAAAAATTATTTAAAATTAGAACGAATTATTTGCAAGTAGTAAAACAATAGTTGTTATCTATTAATTTAGAATTCAATTTTATAAATATTTTACAAAATGTTATTTACATATACGTATTATAGTGTATACTTAGTGTTCGAATTGGAAAACTAGAGGGAGGGATACTTTAGTATTAAAAGAAATAAGTGTTCCCTTAAATTATTTTATTCTTAATGTTTCACCTTCTTTTCCCTTTATGACATTTTCTGTTTCATTTATTATCAAATAACATATATTTAATGATCATTAATATTCTGAATCGTCATACGGCTTATTAGTTCAAGAATTTAAACGTTAGTATTCATAACGTTATTTTTTCAACGTTTTCACTATTAAATTATCTTAATAGTTTAAATTGATAAATTTTTTTAAAAAAATCTCATAACATAGTCTTATAAACCATTTTTCAATCTTAACACTTCCGAAAATATTTAAAAAACTTACATATCGTCATCTAGTGCCAATAAACATGTTTGGTAGGAATGTGTTCAAAGTATTTAAATGTAGTAGAGAAGTTCCACTCCAATTTGTCATACACATTCGTACACTGCGTATATTTATAATACATATAAATATGAATTATATAATTTTAAAATAATTCATATTTTTTCGGTTAGTATTCAAATTTTCAAAATGTTATTCGCATTATTTAGTTTTATTTATTTTATAAAAATTATTCCTAGTTTGTAGATATGATTTTAAACGAATAAATAAATAAATACGACTATATAGATTTCGATTATTAACCGCAATATTATTATTTTTATTTTGTTACGGTATTAAATATTAAAAGGATATTGTCAGTAAATACCTATAATATGATTATTTCAAAACGGGTTCATTTTAGTCTTCTATTAGACGCTTAAATTGGACAATATGATAAATATATAGCTATGGGCTTCACTCAGGTTTTGATTCTAAAATTGTTCAGTTGTACATAGTTACTACGCAATATATGATTGAATACATTTATCATCCGCTTTAACATGTCAATGTCGAACTAATTTTCTGGATCATCACCGTAGTTATCAGTACGAATATTTTACAAGTTTAGGTACATTAGTATCTATTTTAACTACATTTAGTACATTTGTTTCCCAAATACAAACTGGTGGATATGTTCGTTAGTTTGAGCTTACTATATAAACACCCCCGTTCATTCGAAAAAGTTTAATTTATTTAACCCTAAATTAAATAAACTTACAAAATGTTTTTATTTAAAAAAAGAATCGATGTTACGTTATTAGTAAACATTTTTTTTATTTTAAAATAACGTGAATTACTCGCGTTCGCCTGGCTTGTGTGCGACTCTGGTCGTAATTTCTTCTACGTTTATTTTCACAATATAGGTAGGCGCGGATTAAAATTCTTAAGTTGTTCACAGTATCGACGTTTTAAAATATTTATTAAACAATTTTCCCAAACACATTTGGACAATTTGAATAAATATATAACGTACGTGTACACATTATACACGCGATACACGTTTTAAGTATTGGGGATATGGGGCAATACCGTTGGCTTTCCGCACGGCACGGGCGTATTTCATGTGCTCGGACGCCTAAATCGGAAAACGTGACGAAGGTGTGAAGGTGAACTACTGCTTGCGGTGGTCGGTGGAGCGTAGCGCGCAAGTTGGTGTAAAGTTATTTACTAGTGCGTTCATTATCCACATTATCACGTCAATTTCGGGACTAATTTGCCGGAGCATCAAAGGGACGTGCTCGTGCGAGATGCACACGTGTGCGAGCGAGCGATGGCGTGGCAATACGTGACGATGGGAAGGGCGGGGTATGGCCATATATATATTATATAGTAATTATAAGGGGCGAATGATCCCGCACTATGGATATTTAAGGCCGTGACCTCGACGAAGGTGCTATAATTAAATATGTAGTAGGTTCGGCCGTCCCGTACCGACAGTATGTCCGTTGTATGTGCAGTGTGTGTCATCAAGGATGCAAATAGAATCGGAGTGGAGCGGTAACCGCAAGAGACCGGACACTCGGTCGGTTTTCAGACTACGGTGAGAACGCCTCTGGAAACTATGGACAGAGAAGAGGGGGGGAAAGGCAATGGCCGTTGTCTGTTTTTCCGTCTAACCCCTTCGTTCTCAACCAATGACCTACCTATGACGGCGTTGTCCGACACATTGTCTGCCCATCAATATTAAATCGACCGTGGTCAAGACTGGTACGAGATCCTTTGCAACAGTCTTCACCCCATCCTTCGTCTTATATATATATATATACGATTTCTTTCTCTCTCTCTCTCTCTCTTTCTCATAGTAAGTCTCAATTACTTAGGTATACAGATGTGTGTGTGTGTGTGTGTGTGTATTTTCTCTTTCTCTCTCAATACACACGGAACGGTCCCCCTCTAGGGTATCACGTAGAGAGGATATTTTCGGCGGGGTCGCCCCGGGGAAATAACGCGTTCAGTCCATTATGTCACTACAGCGGTAGTGGTGCGGGATGAGTACGCGATGAAAAGTCGTTTCTCCAAAAACGCAATTTGACCGTAGAATTGCACGAACGGTCGTCGTGACGACAACGGGTAGTTTGAAGGCGTATACTATATATATATATATATATATATGTGTGCGCGTGTGTGTAAAGTTCCCACATCTGCAAGTGGTTGGCTACGTGGTAGTTCAAGTGCATTTATTTCTTCGAATCGAACGAGACCGTCGGGGACTATTCTATTACACCTACACCTTTACGCCTTTAAAAATATATATAATACGACACGGAAAATTTCTTGTACTCTTACACGTAATACACATGTTATACTCATCTATACCGTGTGTTGCAGTGGTGTTGAATACGAATTCGAATAGAATGTATCGATATACTTATTTGTTAGGAAAATACGTCGGGCACGAAATTCGATAAGTAACCGCGCGATTTCGTCACTTTTTGTTTACGTTAAGTGGCTTGAGAAGAAGTCCCATATCGATATTGATCAGGAACGGTAACTTACCGCGTGGAGAGTTTGGAATATTAAGGAAAAAAATATCGTCCAAGATAACGCTATTTGTGTGACTTGTTGCGGTGTAGGTGTAGGAAAAAGACACCCAAATTGTATACGATTATTCATTTTCGACGTGTTCTGATCGATATTAAAACGCTATTTATTTAATTTGTTCAATTAATTCGAACAGAAACATAATATCGTAGGTATATATTAATTTTTAAAATCTAAATACGATTATATTATTTGTATACCAGATGAATACATAATCAGACCCGCGCATTATTATAAAGTTCTAACGACTAATCTTGAGTAGTTCGTTATAGTTACAAGTGCACCAAAAATATCTTGACGATATATCAAAATAAAATAAATAATAATTATTTATAATTGAAACGGTGGAACAAATACGCGAATAATGTAAGACGTATTAAATAACGGAATATAAATCAGATTATAATACTCGTGTAAAAGTATAAAGACAGTTTTCGATTGTTTCGTAACAAATATTTTGTACTATTGTTATATATTAACTTACGCGAAGCATTTTCAAACCACGAATCTCTCTCGACTTCTGGTCGATTTTAAATGAATACCCTTTAAAGAATTATTATATATAGGACTATATTGGGATTACGGCATTTTTAAATTTATTTTTCGATATTATACTCCATAAACATTGTTTGCCAAGCACTTTAATCAGTATGTAAATTATTTAAGTATGTAAATTTGCTACATACGCGTTAACTGTGTACCCACGTTTAAATGATTCGTTATCAGATGCGCTGTATTCAAAATACAATATAAATATACTTTTTTCAGTTTAGAAATCAATATATTGCGGTTTTTCAAAATTTTGATTAAATCCTAACGCGATTTAATTCAAAATGGTAAAAACTTAAAAGCATTTCACACGATAAATGTCGGATGAGCCACAATTCGATATTTGTTTCGTTTTATTGTGCGTTTGTTTTTTAGGAGTATTTTTTCAACATTAGTTTTTATTCGGTAAAAATGATATAAAATCCACTCGCCGAATTATTTTTTTATCGTGTTTATTACAGAATAAATATCTACATTTTATATAGCTTATTAGGGCTTCGCTGCGGTCGCTATATTTGGTTATTTATAATTGAACGAAAAGTGTAAAAGCATTTATAGCGAAACGCCGAAATACGACGATATGAATACAATAACCAATTTTATTTTAGTTACAAAAAAATGATCGATAAAAATATTAAAAAATTTTTCATAAGGTATCAGGTTTGATATTTATAATATCAAGTTGACACAAACGAATTAAACAGGAAACATACGTGTACGTATATACTGGCACTTTTTTTACATATTCGCCAATATATTTGGATTTTGTTCAATGAAAAATTCAAATTATTCAAGTAAGCGCTAAGATAAATTTTATTAGAATTTAAAGAAAATACGTTTCGTTAATTTTTCGTCGAGATTAATATAAAGGATTGCGAAAATACGTGAAAACTTGTACGTTAGATATAAAATTCAGTATGATAAAAAATAAATCGCTCGGTTAATGTACAATAACGAATAATAACGAATTATCGATTTCGGTATTTTGTTCAAACTGAAGTTAAGAATAATGGTTATTGACGCTTGAAATTAAAAAGGAATATTGGTGGAAATTGGCAATTTACGCATTATTGTATCGAAACCATGGGATTTTCGAATCTAAAAAAATTTCTCAAAAAAGAAACCTCGAAACACCCGTTTATAATCGAATTTTGTAAAGAAAACATGTCGAGAATTTGATTTGCTGCGATATCAATACGTCATTTAACGTACTTCGATATTCGTTTCGGCGACTAATTCGAAATTGCGTGATTGAATATTTGTCAACGTATACTTTTGATCTATTATTATTCATACACATTCAACGAGCTTTTCAACTAGGATTAGTCTTGTCGGCTGTTCATAGTAGGAACTAGTTTGATGAGTCACATCGTACATTTTTTGTATATTGTGTCAATGTTTGCATATCAAACGATACAGATCAGTGGAACTTCAATGGGCGGGTTTTTTCGAAATATTATCAGTAGGTACGCGTAATTGTCTACAACGCGCACCCCTTTAGAAATACTTTACGTGTTCCAAGAGATACGCATTGTGTACGCACTAGAGTTGCCGTTACTAATAAACCCGTAGTTTCGAGTTTAACACAATATTTTCTAGCGTACTTTTTGAAAATAAAAATCGTTCCGTATCTTATAAATTTTAATACCGATTGTTATATTATATGCAAATTACAACGTCTAATCGTGTTATTTATAAAAAATAATTTGTACGCTTTCTAACTAACAGAATAAAAACAAATAACTAAGCGAAATTGTGGCAACTTTTACAATGTTATTTATTAAACATATATAATCGAAAATGATTTGAGAGTTAGAATTGTGAGATTTTTACGAAAGTTTGAATTAATTGTGTATCAGAGGGGCCGTTGTTATAAAATGAAGACAAATGAACTGGAATGTTTGAACGGCTCTGGTAATAGTTTTACTTTACCCCAAATTTAGGTCATATATACTCATAGCGGCCAGGTTAGATATTTATGGATTATGCGTTTGTTGTTAACGGCTATTTAGTGTAGAACGGAAAAGAGGGAGGAGGAGAAACTTATGTTTAGAATATTATTGAATAAAATTATCAACAATGTACCGAGTAGTTATAAATTGTGTGTGTATATTTCTTTTGTATTAAAAATCGATATTTCGTCTTAAAACATCAAGGTGTGGACTTTATATTTTTGAATTATTATTTGTAGGTATCAGAAGGCAAACATATTATTATTTCAAATTATAATTATTTTCATTATATTATATTATATATTTTCATAACAAGCTATCAGGAACGTAAAACGTGTTTTTTCGTCTCGTTTTAAAAATGTAATATTTTTATTAACATTTGTTCTTGTTTTCTGATGATATTAACTATATTCGAATAATTAAAAATCATCTATCAAGTTTCATTATTGACTTGTTTATTATTAATTATCATTTACATCATTAATGACGAATGCTATATAATTATTATTATTATTATTAAAAATAGCGCGTAACAATTATTTCGGTCATTTCATAATATATAAATAATATTTTTAAAGTCAATATTACTATAAATTATTCTAGCTTCAGTATATTTTTTATAATAAATAATTACAATTATAATTTAATAATTTGATTTATAATTTTTTTCTTAAAAAAAATTTCAGAAGTAATTATAAGGATTAACGCAATTTATTGCCAGTTATCATTTAAAACTAAGAAACGTATACGGGTATTTTAATTTGATATGTTTTAAATCTTTCTATTATTGTTTAAAAATCATTTTCGAAAAGTGCATATTATATACAAAGTTGGAGTAACCTAATAATTATTTACACATAACTTTAATTCTAGAAAATTGTAAATTACAAACAAAAATAAATCCACGTGACTATGTTTGTGATTAACTTTATACTTTACATATATAATGAGACAATGTCTGGGTAAAGCTTTAATTGCTACGGAAACAAGTTGGATTCAGATTTTAACGTTTTATTCTTCACTCTAATTATGGTTTTGGAAAAGTTTTACCCGTCAAACTCTTGTTTGACATTTTCAGCGAAGCACAGGTTTCAAACAATTGGTTGATAAATCCATTCACAATATAACAATGTGTATAATAGAATATTATTCATTGTTTTCAAAAATCTAAAAATAATAATAATATATATATATATATATAATTATTATAATAATAATTTATAAAACTATATTTTTATACACGTAAATGCTTATAAATTGCTTATTTTGAATTTTAAAATCTTATAGCTAGGTCTGAAATAATTTTCATTAAATAGCATTATATCGTTATGGCATTTTATAAATTTCTTCTTAAAAACTAACGCTGAAATAAGAGCTAACGCATGAATCGTAGTTTAATTTTTATTTGTTTGTAAATTTCTTATGGGAATTTTAGAAAAGCTAAATTCGTAATAATAATCGAATTGATTTTTTAAACATTACATCAAACAGTTGAAATATCGTTTTTTTTTTTTTTTTGATAAATATCGAAGATTCGTGAAAGATAATATTGTCACTTTCGGAAGTTGGATCGACTCGATGTGAAAAATATCATTTTCTTGTCGATGGTTTGAACGGTTCGTCTATAGCCCCTTGTTCATAGATCGAAAAGTGCAGTACGTAAAAAAAAAATAAATAAAAAAACCCGTTTTTATAAATCGACGACCCAAACCCTTTCTCTGGCCATTGTCCGTACTTAAACAAACCGTCTATACTTCTACTGACATGGCAACAATAGACGAGGTCGAGCGTTGTGCATACAAAAACAGCTGTACAATATGAACACTCAAAAGTGTCGTACTGCGAATATGGCGGCGAAATTTATAGTTGCACGTAACAGACAATATCCGCTGTACATTATGTGTGTGTATATATGTATTTATTTTTTGTTGAGTGTTTCATTAAGCAGAGCTTATAGTTTTAATGACGCGCTTTATCTTCGAAATACCCTTTTTCACTTTTTTTTTTTACTAAGGAAACCGACAACATAGCTCTAAAATCCCAAATATCATTTTATTATATTACGAATATTCAATTTCAAATGTAATATATTTACTATTATTAATTAAGAATAATGATGACGGTAACAATAATTAAAATTACTAGCGAAGTATTTTAACAAATTTCTTTGACACTGAATAAGGAACGGTTTATACAACGAAATGAATAATTATCGATCTTGTGATCATTGATTGATATTAATGAGCGATAAATGATAATAAGTACGTATTAGTTTTATAGGTGTAATAGGCTTAATTTATAAGTTATTGTCTGATCGAAAAACACGATTGCATACAGGTTATTCAATTAAAATGAACGAATCCAACGAATTCATCGAGATCATGGTTATAAAAATATTAATTGTATAACCAAGATTTTTTTACGAATTTCATTTGCAGCAAAATATACAATTTAGTTACTTGATAATTGTCAATATTTTATGAAAATACATTAGCAAATAAAAACATTCTAGTTATAAGAACTTATGTCAAAAAATACGACGTACATTTTGTTTAGTTCAAACAATACTATTATATTTGTATAAATATTTGATGTTATGTAAAAGTGAAGACCCACAGTTTACTTTAAGGTATATTTCTATTTCAATCGATTAAACATTTTTGATATTGCTAAAGATATTACCGGTTCAACAATTATGAGAAAATATTATCTTTTGGTCATAAAATAGTCCTATATGTTTATGTAGCAAACATAAGTAAATACGAATACGAGTATATTTTATACGAACTTTGTAGCCAATGAAATAAAATTGCGATTATATCTATAAATAAATTAAAAAAAAAATATTAAAGGTACGATTAGAAATGGATAATATCTATTATACTTAAATAAGTTTTTGGTTCTTTTAACGAATACATATATTTATTCATAATATATTCGAAAAAGATCGCACTGCGTAATATTATTTAGCGTTCATTTTAAAAGTCACATAATACTATGATATAAAATAATGTGATATACGTGAAATGTGAATACTATCTAGGCATACAAATATGTTTTGAGAGTAATTAAAAGAAGACAGTCGAGGATTTTTGTACGTTTTGTAATGTGCAACTTTTTCGTGTCCCTCAGGAGCGTGCCGAATTACCTAACGTTGGATTCTGTAGGAAAAAAAAACGGAAAAAACCATCGGATCCCCGTCATCTCCTTTTAATCCCTTCGCGGAAGAAGGGTTGAACCAGTAGAGCGGGCTGCGGATTGGCCTCCGGTTCTACCGCCGAATCCCCATTCGCCAATTCCGGACATCCGCTCAATAATTAACAACACTACCCTCCTTTCACCTCACCGCTGTATATATCAGCCTGGGTCGGGGCTGTTTTAACGCACAGTTATGCCAAAGGGTTATATCATTGCATTATCATCGTTTTGCCTTGGTTATTACCGTTGTAATTATTATTATTACAAGTTGTTTTAATTTAAAATGAAAATTCGTTATTCTCTTGCACTCCATTATTTTTTACGCCTCTAATTTTAATAAACATAAAAGATTTTTATCACAACGATATGAAAATTATACAAACCTAAATACTAAACACTTATTCGTGAGCAATTTTTGAAAAAAGGTTGTAAACATTTTTATTTAACTATTTAAGTAAATGTGACATATTATAGTTCATATTTATTACAAAATTTATTAAATACTTACGCAATTACGATTATAATTATAAAATAATCAAAATTAAATGTATTATAATATGAGCAAATATTTTAACATAAGTTCTATAAGAATATATAATATTTTATTAGTTATTTGAAAATAATTATTTAAATTTTATAAGCTTAAATAACAAGGTTAAGATAATTTTAATCGAATTATTAAAAAAAAAATAATTTAACCGATAAAAATTAATATTTCTTGTTTTTTATATATATTGTTTATCTAAGTTTAACAAATTTTAGATTTTACAAATATCGACAATTTTTAGTCTTTGAATAATGACAAAATGAATTTTATTTTGATTTTATAGTCAATAAATGTTATTATCTTTTGTAACTTCATAAAGTTCATAAGTCTATTGTTCTCAAATTCGGTATTTACTGTTATTACAATATGTTTTAACATATTTCGCTCGAATATTTTTGTGAAAGGTCCGTCTTTAAAATGTTTTAAAGACTAACGGAGCGTGTTTTATTAATTTTGCTTTATGTAAAAAAAGTGTATATCAAAATGTATATATATTTATAAGTTAAGATGTATAAATATTAAACATATACGAAAATCTATTAATTATACGTGAAATCGTTTTTCTTCTATTGATACATAAACTATATTTGGTTACAATTTCGCAGAATTAAATTGTATTAAATCAAATTAGTCTTTGAAAAACGTCTGGAATATAATTTTTAGACGTTACTTCGTTAATTATTGCGCTCACACTATACAAGTGTATAGTGTAGACGTGTATATAAAATACACGATTTTATAATAGAAACTAATGAATTTTCACCTGGTTGCGTGTGTCGTTCTGCTGTGTGTCTCGTTGTAAATAAATTTCGGTTTAGGTAATATTTTAATTTTTTTTTTTAAATTGTTCAAGTTTTTAGGAATTTTAGACATCAGTTATTTTTGTGACGGTTAAAGGATGGCGAATATAATGACGGTCATTTGATAGATATAAGACAGAAGCGTTTTTTAAATATTTGTAAGCCAGTACTTATGTAAATAAAAAATAGACAATTATCAGAATAAAACGTTTGAACTGATTGAAACGTATTTTATATCTCAAAGACAGTATGATATACTTGTATGATACACGTATAACCGGAAAGTGAAAATATTTTATAATTCTAGATAAAGCACGACGAAGAAATAGTAACACTTAATTCATTTTTTTTTACATTTGACGAATATCGTGTTGTAAATGAATGTTATTGTTATTTATGTCACGAGTTGGATAATGTGATTGATCAGTTGCTCGAAAAATCCACACATTTTTGAGCTTAAGTTAGAATTTTGATCATAATCACGTATAGACGAATAATTAAAATCTATAACCATAAAAATAATCTATTTAAAATAATATTACGTTATTTTATCGAATTCTCGTATTAGCTGTACATTATCTGTACAAATAAATAACGTACGTAAATTATAATATTAAAAGAAATTAATTTTATCGTTAAATTTTCGAATTTGTATTAGTTGATTTTTACGATAAATGATACAAATTTGACGAAATATTTAGGATTACAATTCGAAAAAGTGTTTATTTATTAGTATACGTCTATTTATTGCGGTCTATAGTAACCGAATTTCATTGTGATAATAATTCTCGATAAAATCCCTTTAACGAAATTACCGTTAAAGTTATCATTTTACGCGTATGTATTACTAATATTATTGTGGTTGGTCATCTAATTGGTAAACATGATTCTTTATTTTTAAAGAATAATACGGGCGTGTCGTGTCTAACGGATATTCGTATGTTGCGCGTAAATAAAGGTAATAATATTTTAAATCCTCGTACGGCCTATGGATTCGGTTAAAACGGAACATTTAGAAATAATATTGTTCAATGTTAAAGTGGTTATTATTCAAATCACATACCTATTATACATTTAGATATAACCTAAAGGATTTTAACGATGAAGTCCACGCTAAACGGTCAATTTTAACATGTTAGCCAATATTTGGCGCTTGTAAAAATATAATTTGGTATATTAGTAGATTCAAATATACGCGCGTCAATACGTATACCTATGTAACAACACAGGATCAAGCGTTGTAGCCAATGTATCGATTATGGCAATGTCGTCAAACATTCCTGTTCACTAATCAGGCGTAAGACATAACCGAATTATGACGATCGTCCCCGAACGTGTTAAATATTAACTGTACGTCCGAACAATGGCAAACTATACGTCGGCAAATATTATGTGCCGTTGTTTTTCGTTCGCGGTAGGCGTATTAATAATAATAATCGTTGCTATTATATTGTTATACTCGTATATTTATTTTTATAAAACAAGTTTTGTAAATCAAAAGGATCGCGAGGAACAAATGTTTTCGTAAATAAAACCGCGAGTACACCGGTTACTACGAAATCGGGGGAAGGGTATGGTTAATCAAGACGGCCGCTGAATGTGTAATTAATTTATTTTACGACCTCCGACGTTTTACTAGCCCCCGGGGTATGAAAAAGAAAAGAACAAAAAAAGTACTAAGTTCATTCATTGCAGTCGACAAGACCGCCCTCGTTCGCAAAGATCGTAAAGCACATGAGAAACACCGGTAGAGAGGTATATATTGCTCGAACAATTTTTTCTCTTTTCCCGGTCGAGTTGCTTTTTTTATTGCACAATAAAGAAAACCCGTACAAAAAAAAAAATAATAATAAAAAAAACGAGAATAAGGCAAACAATAAAAACCAAATTATATTCCTTACTACACGGCCACACAAATTGCCGCTTGCTTTGTAATTCTTATCAATTACGTTTATATATTAAATATTTGTTTTTTCTTCGGCCGTTTCGTTTTTATGGTCGTAACATTACATTTCACTTTTGTGTACCACTCAAATAAAAACGCCACGACAACTGTACGGTTTATTTTAGTGGAAAAAATGGAAATGACCCCTTCATATTGTAGTTATATACTTACAATATGTATATTTTTATAGAGGGTTATCGCGTACTACACTCGATATAAATTATAATTATATTAACCACCAGGGGATTCAAACCCCATATATACGTACGTGTGCAGTGTGCGTTTGTGTGTATGTGTATATTATATACGTGTGTGTGTGTGTGTTTTCCTTCGTATAGGGTTCATTTTTATTTCACTCAATCTGGTTGTATAGCAGGTGGCTTTTGGATAGGTGGAGCGAGCACCTGCGAGCTGAATTTCGCACGGACAAATATCACGTGACAGAAGGGCTTGTCAGGTGACGAGTCGTCTGACCCCACGACGTACGGACAATCCTTCGAATGTTATGGTAAAAGCAATTGCAAGGAGTAAATAGTGTATGATAACGTTTACAGATGTATGTAGATATATTAAATAGACGTAGTTTTTATTTTTTTCAGTTTTAATATTTTTTGAACACACACACACACACATATACAAATATCTACATACATGTTACCGATAACGTAGAAGGTCTGGGAAATGTATAGATTGTAGGCAGTGTAATTACCTATGTTTATATATTACCGAAAAAAAAAAACAATTTCGTTCCGACGTTGTTTGATATTGTTACCAATCCAACATCCAAACAACTAGGCTTCGATCTGCCTTGAACAAATTTGGGTGACTCTAAATCGATTTCGGACCGGCCATGGAAGATGTAATCACATGATGTACAAATGAAAATTACATACTACTCCTTCCTGTGTTTGTGGAAACGATACGCAAACAATCCTCCATATAGCAACTGAATGCCTGATCCGCGCATTCGAAAGCGCTATAAATGATATCCATCAGCTAATAGGGATGTAATCGATTGGATACGAAATCTGGATATTCATTTACAATCTATAATTCCAAATATATCCCACCTATAATAGTTACCATTTGTCTTAATAAGCTTATTTTTATTTATTTATATCTATATTTTATTTTGTTTTGTTATTTCACATATATGTAGTATATCTGTCTGTTAATATTTACATGTCTAATTTTGTTGCTCTACTCTGTGTTACGATATATATATATATATATTAAGATTATAATCTGACAAACATTTAAATTAATAGATCAGTTGGCGAAAATATGTACCATGTGATTTTAAAGGTATTTTATCGTTAAGACATTTACCTTTATTTTATTTGTTTATTGAACGTTTGTCTTGTGTGTTAGTGCAAATCAAACCGTCACATTTGTACATGCAAATGCAAAACGTATAAATGCAAACGTAAGGCGACAAAACAGTTTTGGCACGTCGATACGTCATAGATGTAGTAAATGTGATATTGTTAAATGATCTAAAACTAACGTACAATTTCGCTAATAATAATAATTTGCAATAAAAATACCATTTAATGTAAATCTAACATATGTCAATATTATTTTAACGTCGTAAATTAATAAATATTACGTTATACTTTACAATCCATATTGCCCGATGTATCTTATGCATTTTTTAAAATGCTCATATTTTATACTTTACCTGTAACGTATATATTATTATTAGAAGTATTATATATATATATATATATGTTGGTGACAGTTATTTTTATTTTATATTCTATTTTGTGACCTTTTAAATTGGCACAGGGTAACAAAACATTCTTTGTCATTTGTTTAATACTATTTATTGATTAAATCTATTGACTAAAATATGTTTGCACTTGGCAATAATATTTCGATAGTTTATTATGTCGTCGATGTCGCACGATTTTGCTACAGAAATTTTTTAAATCAACGTAATTTCACAATAAATTTTTTTTACACTCATTAATCATTATTTTCTCTAATGCGCTATATTTTATCTTCTGCATGGATTGAGACGCCATCAAATTAAAAAAAATATATATTAGCCACTAAATCTGCTGTTATAATTTAAAATTTTGTTATTACATGTCACCAAATCCACTCGATTGTGACGTTTCTTGTAACATATACACACGTATAAAATATAAACTCGAAGCTCAATACGTGAGTACCAATGGGTAAACACTACATTAGTTCAGGACAGTAGCCAGTTTATGTCAGTAGTGTTAAAAATTTTTAGTATCCTGTAAAATATTCTCATATTGAAAATGTTGTGTCATTTACGTTCTTTAATGTCTAGTGGGCAAATTGGGTCCATGGGTCATGGGTCCAATTCTCTCATAGATCCGTTAATAATATCAGTCTATAATTTTCCACACCATTCATATTATAGATTTTAAAGCCGCGTAACAGTTTCGCCTATTACGGGTTTATAATGATGTATGAAAGACATTTTTCAAAGTTATATTATATAAATGTATATGCGAAGTTATATGACAGATGATGTAATTTTCAAGAAAGTTGTGA
This sequence comes from Geopemphigus sp. TES_GeoC_2020, assembly GCA_025469175.1. Lineage (NCBI taxonomy): Eukaryota > Metazoa > Arthropoda > Insecta > Hemiptera > Aphididae > Geopemphigus > Geopemphigus sp. TES_GeoC_2020. The sequence goes on along the minus strand of JAIPRN010000984.1, from coordinate 37,599 downwards.
TCATTATGAAATTGACTATTATTTGACGAGTTGTTTAGAATCATTATTTTGGAATAATCGTTACATCTACATTTTAAATAATTATTAAAGTACGTATTTTTTACTGCCAGATTTTCACCTTCTAAAATACGCATAACCGTTTCATTTTTGTCATTTTATTAAAAGTTTAATATAATTTCGATTCACTTTTTACCGTATCGCTTAAAGTTAATCAATAGGACCATTTATGCTATTTGTAAAATCAATATTCATATACAATCGTAACTGATTCTATCAAATTATATTTATTATACACTCAATTATGCTCGTATCATGGCTCAATTTTTATTTTCTATCGAATTTATTTCCCGACTATTAAATGCCATTTTAAACCATATATCATTAATGACTATTTGTATGAGTCTCGTGTGACCCCTTCAACCTTACATTCGTACTATTTGATTGCGTAGCTCTCCTAACATTTCTTTTTGCCAATTGTTCATAATGTTTAAATTATTTTATAAGTGTCACATTTTGACGTTTTTAAATACGCATTTTACTAAAATGTGATTATTTTCTAAATCGTTTTTAAAATCATTTACGTATCCGTTACTTTTAAAACTGTATGATGTCGATTAAAAACACGCGACTATATATATATATATATATATAGATTTATTGTTAAGATTTTTGACAAATATTTTTACCGTTGAGCATTAATTATTAGGAAAAATACTTTTATATTTTATTAAATATGTCCAGTAGCAATTAATTTATAGTAAAGTTTTCGCTTAAGCAAGACCTTTAAAGAAACGAGGTACCTTACAATGATAATTTGCTTTTAATTTATTAAGATTAATTGACTTATATGAATAAAAAATTCCAAAGGCTTAGCTCTTTTTTCAAGAGAAATAGTAAAGGAAATAAAAAACAATCCCAATATTCGTTTGGCCATTTCGTTTGCTATATGTAAAATGTAATACTACACTAAGGAATCCATTTATTAGCTCCTTTTAAATATTTAAAAAAATTTTATATTACCAGCGAAACTTTATGATATCAATAATATACGTGACGCGAAAAATAATGTTTTAAATTCACCCGAAGAAGAATTGGTAAGAAAAACAACAGAATTTTCAAACCGTAAATACATAAATTCCACTAACCTAGATAATTAAATTAATATACAAAGTTGTATTACATGGTTTGTTAGCTTGTGACTTACCAGCATTATACACTAGTCTGATGATTGCATTGACTTTACCCATGATAAAAACAGAAAGAACCTTTTCAAAAAAGGTTATGTATTAAATATGACTCAGAATATCAATGAATGAAAAAAAAATTAAAAGATCTTCTGATAACGAATTATGATAAGTCATAATGAAATAAAACACGACGAAATGTCGCAATATTTTTTTTGAACAAAGTATAATATTTACTAGATACTTATAACAATTTAAAATGAAACCGTCGTTCTTTTCTTTAAATTAAATTCACAACGACAAACTTTTTATTTATATTTTTGTTTTTGGGGGAGAAAAGAGGTGGTATAATATTTATTAGTTGAGCAATATCAAATATTTTTGGCGTAGCTGCTACAAACATGTCGAAGAATTGCGAGTTGAAATTTTGAACTTTTTTAAAAATTTAATAACAACGTATAATTAATTTATATACTACATATGTCTATTATTATTATTATTATTCATTCACATCTGACGAATCACGTGTGCAAAAATTTACTACATCATTATTCTTATCTAATCTACTGTGATTATTCAAAACAAATACCAACTTTAATATGTTCCTCGTTAAGAGTGTATTCATTTGTAAGTCTTTATTATATTAATACTATGTACCTGAATAAGTAGTTATTTTGTAAACATGTCTGCCGTAACGTTGAGTAAATATAACTGAAAAAAAATTGTGTTCTATTTTAATTGAATTGGGTAAAGTACATATTTGTATTGTTTAAGCAACGTTATGAACTTGAAGCGTTTTGTTTTATCTCGTATTTTATTTTTTTCATCTACATCTAAAAGGGTACAATTCATCTTATACTATGTTACAACGTCTATTTTTACAAACCTACAACTGTACATAATATTACCTACCATTACAATAGTTTAAATAAAAGAGAGAAAGAGATAGATAGATAGATAGAGAGATAGATAGATAGAGAGAGAGAGAGAGAGAGAGAGAAAGAGAGAAAGAGAAAGATATGGAGAAAAAAAATTACATTTTCGAGTCTGGATTAACAATTTTGGATTAAGATACGTTATTATCCATACAGAGGAGTTGTTGATTATAACATTGATATAATAACAAAAATACGTAGTTTTATTACATTATATAACACAATAATATTGTAAATGTCAAAATTTTGCTAGTTAATAACATTTTCTGATGAAGTGTAGGGTTTCCGGAGAAAGAAACTGCCGAGTCACATTAGTGCTTGTTTTGACAAATGATTTCAACGGTTTCTCCACAGGGACGGGGTGAAAAAGGCCGTTATAAAACGGGAGCTCTATTAATATATTTAGTTTTAATTGGATATCAATCTTTTAATACGGACAATGTAACAAATAATAACATATTTCAGTAAGTCGCGGATTTATTACAACGATTTTATTATATATAATGACTAGAGAATGCGATAAAAATTAAATAAAAAATTATAACCGTAAACGAATTGTTTTAATTAAATACGATATTATATTGCACATTTCCGTTTTGTCATTACATTCCAACGAAGATTAGTTTCGACGAAAATTACGAATTTTGATCACTTATTTACATGTTTATCGTTATAACTATCAACACCGATCAATAAATTTATGTACACTTTTGATGTTTCCGATAGAAATATTTACAATACCATCATTTTGACGAAAGTGCAACGAGACAGTTTTATTATATATATACTATATTATTATAAACGACTAATTAAATGAAGTTCGTATGGTACCTATGTTGGGAAAGTTCGTACGGAATGTGGAATAAAAATGTACGTATACGATGATTTAATACGATTTTGGACGATTTGAACGAATTCGTCTAAAGTTAAATAAAATCAAGTCGATTTAAAACTGATATATTGCGTAACATCCGCGAAATTTATCCATCTCCCAATAAATCACTTTGAGTCGAAAGAAGTATACGTTTTGTTACGTCTTTGTCAAAAAATAAATTAGCTCTTACGGCGTGTGTAAGTGTAAATTGTATTAGAAATTTACATAATATTTTACGAAAATGTTCGGTGCGATAAATTTAAATTTAAAATTTGATTATATCGATAAAAACAAGTCATTTATGTTCGGATATTATGTACGGATAACATTACAATGGTATGTTACGTTATTATAATATTTTCCACGTAAGTTTACATATATACGACGAAATTGAATAGATTTTAAACGCAATGTATAGACATTAATAGAATAAACATTTAAAATGTCGTCGTGATAAATTTATAATGCGATGTACGTATAGTTAAATGTTTTACGATTATAAGCGATGATAGTATTTATGGTATTATGGTCGGAGTAATAATTATTGGACTTAGAATGACGTACAATTTCAAATTAATTAAAATTGTTAAATTATTCGATAATCTCCAATAAACAGCGTTTTTCTGAGTTGCAATATCTGTATAATAGGTCAGGTTACTATCGTTTGAACTTTACATTTACAAGATAAGAAATGCGTAAGCGATTTTATCACAGAGAAAATAATTGTCGTATCTCATAAAAAAATAGGTTATTTTTGGAAATTTATTAGGTTTTTATTTATATTCGCATTATTTCGTAATGGTGAAAAGTATTTACCATAAGACTGTTGTTTCTATTTTATATCGAATTCGAAATGTTTTTATTTGTTTATACTATTATATTTGTTTGAAAAACATTCGGTAAAATTGATAGGCATTTCGATTTGTAGTTTACCGTTCAAGATCAACGTCGGTTAAAATTATTTCGACATATTTCGTTTAAACGTTACGATTGTAAATCAATTATAGAACGTGAGAAGTATGATCGATATCGATTACGTATAATTTCTAAACGATCACCGCCAGAATCTACGATGAAATTCAGTATTGTCTTATTCTACGTATTTAAATTAAAGACGCGGATAAATCGCGGAAGTTTATTTAAACGACTTAGGATATACGAGTAGTTTCGATTGAACGTAAACGCGTCGATTCAATAGTCGTTTACGATTTAATTCCTTTAGGAGCGGCTATGTACGGTTAGAGTAATACGGAACGCGGACCGACAAACGTGTCGCTTGTTCGGTAATTTGTAACTAAAATAACGACGGAACTAAAACGAGTTATTATTAAAGCGACGAACATTCGAGAGAGTAACCGCGTAGAATATATTTATTCGTTCGCCGTGTTTCGGGCGTGGATCCGTTGTTCACGAGTATCCGAGTTCCACCGACCGTCGCGTACAAACGCGTCGTATTTGTACCGGTATAGAATACGCCAACGACGGTACGTATCAACGACGTCGCAACGAAATTACTCGCGGATTCGGGGGACGTCGGGGATTTTTCGATTCATTCATATCTCGTACGATTCGCGTATTAATTAGTACACACGAACGTAGTACAATGTCGTTTACGTACCGTGTTATATTGTATGTACGACACGTAGGTTTCGGTTGTCCGCTATAGATTGATGGAAACGAGTGTTCGGCGTTGCTACAATTGCGATCGGTACTAGGGCGGTAGTGTCTATGCCGCGGAAACGAGCGTACACAAAAACTAGATCCGACGGGAAACGAAACGGTTTACGTAGAAGAAGCTTATTCACCGTAGGCTGGTGTTTACACGTTGATCGTCCGAACCCAAAACGTAGCGATCGTTTACGATAATTAACGCTGGTAAAATGGTTTTTTTTCTTTTTAAATCGTTTACGCGAATAAAATGAGCGCGCGTTTTGTAGGAAGGGATTATTAAACGGACACGTCGCTATCGCGTGACATCCCGTCAGTGCTGGGCGGCGAACTTCATGCGTTTCTGTTTTTGCCGCTGATTGCAGAACCACACCCTGACCACGTTCTTCTTTAGATCGAGTTTCTCCGCGATGGCCGCGATCTTCTCGCCCGACGGTCTCGGCTGCACGGCGAAGTACGCCTCCAGGGACCGTTTCTCGGGCGCCGCGATCGACGTGCGCTTCCGCTTCTTCTCGCCGGCCGGCAGCACGCTCGGCGCGTCCGGGTCCCGCCGTTTGTTTTTCGCCTGCGCTTCCGCCTCCTCCAGCCAAGCCTGAAGTATGGGCTTCAGGGCGATCATGTTGTTGTGCGACAGTGTCAGCGACTCGAACCGGCATATGGTGCTCTGCGACAGCGCGCCGACGCCCGGCAGCTTGAGGTTGGCCAGCGCTTTGCCCACGTCCGCTTGCGTCACGCCTAGCTTGATCCGCCGCTGCTTAAATCGCTCGGCGAACGCTTCCAGTTCCCGCGGGTCCGTGTCGGTGTCCGGATGCTGGAGACCGGTGGCTCCGCCCGCGCTGATCATGCCGGCCGCGGCGGCCGCGGCCGCGGCCGCCGCGTGATGGTGATGATGGTGATGGTGGTGATGCGGATGGCTGTTCGGTCCGGCGCCCGAGTGCGGATGGTGATGGTGGTGGCCGCTCATCATGCCCGCGCCGTACACGCTGGGATGCAGCGGACCGTGGCCGGACCCGTCCGACATCGGGGTCAGCGTGGTCATCGTTGAGGATGATATGGGTTCGAGGAGGTCCAGACCGTCCATACCGGGATGCATCTGAAAACAAATAATGGCAAACACGAACTCGGTGAACGCGGTGCTATCGTTAGTTCCGATTTTGCGGAAACCCCGAGAAATTCTCGTTTCCGAAAATACCATTTTCGAATCGCGTCCGGTTGCGTTTACTTATTTCAGCTCGCATTGAAATAACGAATAACGTGCGACACTCGTGCATCGTACGGTTGCGTCGGCGCACGGCCGTTTATTGAACGCCCTCGGGCTTCAGCGAATACTTTAGCCGTTTCGCGGAACGATTTCGATCCGAACACGTTCGCTGTTTTACGCGTGCTCTTATATATAGCCACGCGTTATTTTACGTAAAAATAACCTTTTAACTTTTACTTACTCATTCGCGCGCTATTTGTAATTCGTCCGTCGTTTAATTTCCTTTTTTAACCGGACCGGTTACCGTTACTATCCTATACAATATTATCGTCGCACGGTCGGACTTTTACGTAAATATATATTTTCAAATTGAGTACGTCGCCGTATTACGAGGCGTGTAGCGTGTAACGGTTACGTAATTATAAGCCGACTATACGGAAGTCGGAAAATAATATAAAAGCACGCCAATATATTATTGATATTATTATTTTCAAGAAACAACACTAATTCGACGATAGCGTGTTAAAAATTGTCGGACGGATCAATAACATATAGTGCGCGGCGTCGTTATTACGTTAATAATTGCGGAACCGTTTCAAGTGGCGAGTAAAAATCGCGCGCGATATCCGTACGCTCGGACGATAACGTGCGCGGGTGTGTAAAAGACGTACTAGAAGCGTTTGTAATTAATTTCAATCGTAATCGAAACTGGGTGAGGGGCTCGACGGAATCGCCACGAAGCGGGAAGGTTATTGCGTCGACGACGATGGCCGCTTTACGAGTCCGGTCGCAGCGTTCCCGGTCGGGGTTTATAAACAGTGGCAGGCATGTGCGTGCGCGTACACGGGACGTGGAAACGACGCGAGTACTTAGCTTAAAATCCGCGACAAGAGAAACGATAACGTCGAAGTTGTGGAGTAAATAATAAAACGGAGTTTTTACGCGTACCGGGTTTAAAAACGCGCGTAAAAAGCGGCCGATAAAAGCGGGCGGAAATTGGCGTTTCGTACGAGCGCGTGCGCGCCCGGAATGTCCGTGGGAAAACAAAACAACGGGCGTACGTCACGAGAGCAAACTGTGAGCGAGGGTCGTTCGCCATCAAGCGCGGAATTCGACGGAGAAAAATTGTCGTCGAGTGTATAAAATATCGTCGTATCCAGTGTGCGTCCGTGCGTGTAGGTATGCACCTATACTGTACGATGTACGGCATATGTATACCACGTTACTACCGTGTAAGGATTATATAATATACGTATATATTGTGTTAAAGTGTGTCGGCGAGATAGGAGATGAGGAGGAGGTCGTGAGTAGTATATAGATTAGTGTCGTCGTCGGGGTCGTGGAGAGATAATTCGCGGGCGACCGGGGTCGTATACGTACGTACATGTATATACATGCGTGTGTGTGTGTGTGTATATAAACGTGAGTAGAGCTGCGGCGTAGGGGTCTCGAAAGGGATGTGAAACGGCAAACGCGATCGAATGAATAATTGATTCGGATTGTTATTATACACACACAGGCGCGGCGTTACCACCGTTCTCTTTCAACCCATCGTCGTCGCATATCCACGTACACACACACACACATACCATGTCACCGTCACCGTTTACCCCTTTCGATTGGATACGCGACGACGAGGAGCGTATTATTATTATTATTATTATTATTATTCGCACGCTCGCGCGTTCGCGTTGCGCGTTTCGGTAATGAGGCAATCGTCACCGTACCACATTACCGTATACGCAATAGAGACGACCGTGCGCGCGCGACGCTCCCCCTACCGGGTTAGTCACTACAGCGCCAGTCCCCGCGCGACGTATATTTCATCGTTAACTCGGGTCTCTCTAGGCTCCCTACGGCTCCCTCGCTACGGCATCGACGTGTTGTGTGTCATCCCTCGCTCTCTCCCACCCGCACGCATACATCCAGGAAACGTACCTATACGTACGATTCGGGTGGCGGGAAGAGTGACGGACGATGTGTGTGCACGCGCGCGCGCTTGTGTGTGTGTGTGTGTGTGTGTGTGTGTGTGAGCGGTTCGCGTCTCTCGTGGACGAGCAGAATTCCACGGGGAAAACGGTGTTTGTTTTTTTCTTTGGCGAGCGGGCGAGTGTGTGTGTGTGTATGTACGAGCAAAAGTTAATGGATCGACAACTTTGACGAAGCGCTCCTCAGAAAAATGAAAAATAGTCCCGGGTGCGCGACGAGGGACCATCACGTTGACTATACAACGTCCACGCGTATATGGTGTATACAAGGACTTTTAGTGGGCGGCGATCAGGCGAGGGTGGGTAATTAGAAAAGCTATTTCGTATGTTTTTTAAGTCTTTTAGTACCCACGGATTAAAAAAAAAAACAAAAGATAAAAGACTAAATACAAAATTCGAAATTGCCGACTAACATATTTACTAACTTAGGATATCAAATATAAAAACAATCTGATATATAATGTTGTGTATTATCTTACACATTGTGACCACGAATGTTTACAATTGCCCGCGTGAAAACAATAATCGACTATGCATCTTAAAAAAATTGTTAAGGTGTTCTTCTGAAATTATATTTCCCTTGTAAGCGTGTATAGTAACAACCATTTTGGCTCGAAATATCGAAAAAAGTGAAAATTCAGTGTATTCTAAACATTTTCCCAATACGTTTATAATGATATAGCATATGGTTTTTTTAAACTTATCCCACTTTTGATTGATTGTCAAAAATCTTTGTTCGTATTTTGTCGGTTATGATTCGCAAAATGGTCGCGTAGATTAATAATTTATTTTTTGAATAAAAATTACAAAATGTTATTCGAATTTTGCTAGTTCAGGTTTTTTGTTCTTTACACTATAATATTCTATATTTACGTTCGATAAAACCGCAATTATTAAATTAATAAATATTCGTACAAGTAAATTTTACAAAGCTTTTATTATGAAACATAGATTAAGTTCATTTAAAATAAATTTACTTTCCGATTGTTTAAAGATTTAGAACCGATGAATATATTTTAACGGAACCTTCTAGTTACTGTTTTATACCATTCTGTCGTTTCCTAAACATTCCTGACTATAGTTTTTGCTTAATTTTTTAATACAACTCGTATAGTACTCGAAATTTTTTTTAAAAGTTATTTTTATTAGTTTCAATAAATTTCTATGTCGTTATTATTGTTTTTGTTGGTGTATCGGATGAATAATGATGATTTTGTTTTCGTATTTAAATATGTGTGTCGTTTAATTTATTTACGAAAATTCTTTAAAAAATTGTTAGTTTGAAAAATCACGTTAACAGTGGATACAAAATCGAAATTTTAAGTTTTTGTATTGTTATAGACCAGTTTTCTGATGTACATTACAAATTTTTACTGTCAACTAACTAGTTGAAATTAGATACAAATACAAATCTAATGAGCACATATAGTACGAAAAGGTACCGTGATAAATATTACGTCATATCGTTTAATAGGCGTGATTAATAAGTTTTTATAATCGTGTGAATTTTTGTACTCAAGAGTCAAGAAAATCATATTTTACAAACTAATTAATTAATTAACGAACATGATTTATTATCAAATATTAAACGATGAACTATTTATTGTAAAACGAACATTTATTTATTTAAATTATATTACTTATATTTTGAAACAATTTCAAATATAACTACAGAGTTCTTGTTATATCATCGTAAGTTTGAATATTTTTTATTTGATGGAGACCTATTATTGACAACGAAAACTTAAGCATAAGAAACGTATAAAAGGTTTGAAAAGATTACGAGTTAGAGATGTGAAAAACAACGGTTTTGTGGTCTTTAAAATAACTAGCGGTAAATTTTAAATTATATATATATATATATTTAGCTCCTACTCTGTACATATAGAGTATGTACATACAGAATATATAGTGTGTAGTATATTAAAAATGTATAAAGCGCAAAAATAATTTTCGTACCACCGAAATCACAAAAATCGTGATAATGAAAAAATAGAGTTTAATGATTTTATATTATGTAATTAGAGATTGTTTAGAGTGCAATAAATTATATGAAAGTAATACATCTGAATAGTTGAAAAAATTAAAAAAAAAAAGTGAAGTCTAAAAATTGAACTATGATTTGAAATTACGAAAACATTATTGACTAATTATATAAATAACTAACTTAATATAACATTGAATGTCATATTATCAGTAAACATGTATGATATGTTATGAATATTTGCGTTCTCTTTTCTCATGCCGGCTATAAAATCGTAAAACCATAAATTCAAGAAAAATATATCGGGGTATCACATTAAACATAACAGTTAGTCTCTAAAAGATATGCATAATAAAGTTATTTCTCGAATTTAATTTTAAAATTATTACATTTTCTACACGACTACGTGTGTCAGAATAAATTATGTCAATTCAAAATTTATGATGCATCGGATAAATAATAGTGTAACTAATTAGAAATTGTATAATATTTTAGGATAGAATTGCAATAAATTGTCTTAAAATACATATCGCGAGAATAAATTACTTTCTTAAACAAAATGAAGATGAATTTTGAAGAAGTTTATGAAGTATCAGTTAAACTTTAGCCAACATTAATTCAACTAAATTTGAATATTAAACGTAAAAATACACTTTAGAAGCTTCGGTGTTTATTAATTATTATTAAGACAGCAGAAGTCAAAGGGTTGATTTAATTTTCTTTAAGATGTTATAATTTATTTTCTGCATCCCGAAGGAGCGTATTTAAGATTTTTTCATACTAAGTGACAGAAAATGTTTGAAAAATTAAGTGACAATAATAATTATAAAAAAAACCTATAAACTAATATAAACTTTATTTCTAATGTACAATTAAACATCATTTTCGTATTTATGCACTTTGAAAATTAATTTCTGAGTTTTTTAAATTGTTTTATGATTATATCGTTGGTGTTGACAATTGGTTCATACAAATAATTAGACGTTTATCTCTAGGTAAAGAAAATTTACAACTATATACTGGTTCGAAGGTATTAAAATATACAAAACTAATAAGTAAAAGTAATATTTCGTTAAATAAATAAATAGACGTATCCTGAATATTTTAATAACTATATATAAATATATTCCTTCATACATGATTATTGCGATATTTGCGTTTAAAAACAACAAAAAATATTGAATTTTTTTAAACGGTCTAAGTCGGGTGGGTGTGAAAACACGTATTTATGTTTTACGAGTATAGTCGATTATTTCGATACATTTTCCAACTTTATTTTCACGTCAACATTATCATCGCCTATAGCAAAAGTAACTACTTATTTGGGACGAAACTCAAACAATTTCGTAGCGTATGTAAAAATAAATCACAAGACTCGAGGAGAAGTGATTTATCGACGTTTATAAATACACCACTGTTACTTCTTCGAGAATAAATAGGTTTTTTTTTATTTACCTGGTGACCTCGATGGTTTGTTTGACTACCCGTGTGGCCACCGGCCATTCCGTGATGGTGGTGGTACGACGACATTACATCGTGTTTGAGCTGAGTAAGCGGTCCTGGCGATCCAGTAGATCCAGGACCTAGTGATCCGTTGCCTTGTCCACCACCATTGCCACTACCGGGTCCTGGGGATTGATGATTGTGATGGTGATGGTGTTTACCCATGTCCACAGCAGCGAGCACTTCGGCTCTACTAAGTAAACCGTCGTTGAGACCACCAAACAAGTCGCCCTACACAAATAGCAAGAGAAAAACATTTTCAACAATTAATTTTACGTGGTTATGATAGTCGTCGGTTTGTTTTTTGTTTTGTGAAATTTCGACGAGTGAAATTCGTTGTTAATGGACGAGGAGTACGACACGAGAGACGTTTACTTTAACGTAAAAAAGATACGCAGATACGATGATGGTCAACAACTTTATTTATATTTGAATATTAATGAAGAATCTCTGTGTTTAGTCTTAAACGGTTACGTTTTCCCTTTATCGGTGAAACACGTACACTATGTAAGAAGGATTTCACAGTTTCTTTCTAGAGAAAATTCACATAGTGGACTTATAACACCCAAGATAAGAAGTATGGCGTTTGTTGAAGAAGTCGACGAGCTGAGTTTACTTACTGGGTTTTGTTGGGGTGTACGATAAGTATTGTTGGACTTTAGACATGAATCGTCAATTATTTATGAGCTATCCTATTACTCTTTCCTTTTTTTGTATGGTCATCGAACAAAAAGGGGAATACGTATGTATTATAATATTGTAATAAAAAAATGCAACTACTACGAAATATTTTTAATTATAATAATGAACAAAAAAATATATATCGGAAAAATTATGAAATACGGCTTTTCCAATATCATATTTTGCGTATAAGGATAAATAAAAAATCGGGTTTATAAAATATTAAAAAAAAAATCGTTTCGTTGCGTTTATTAAATGGAATTATTTTTATATTCTTATTTCGATTTTAAGTTTTATCAACTTAATTAATTCTAAAGAAAAAATATTATATTAAAAACCAATTTTTTTAGCGAAAATTCGTTTTTTCGTTGTTAAATATTTATCGAAAAATAAACGTTTTATTTGTTTATTTAATTTTTAATTTTTAATAAATTCGAAACTTTTCATATACAATAAAAATATATATCTGGTTAAAGATAATTTAAGTTGAAAAACCTGATGTTTATTAGATTGTTTATATTTTATTGAATACACTAAAATTGATTTACGAAAAACGTTAATTTTGTTTATTATGTTAGTAATAATATTTGATTGTTAAAAAAAAAAGAAAACATGTCTCAATGTGCGTCAACAAAAACTGGTATCATGTTAGTAGAGAGCAGAACACGACAGATGATTTACACAATGCTAGGTGAGGTCTTATATTATCATATAAGTGCCAAAAATAATCTACTTGCATGCCCCTTAATTCCCTTTGGAGCTGTATGAGTTAACGTAATAATAAAATATAATCATTATTCTCCGTTTTATGACGGTTTTTAATGATATTTTATGGTTTTCGATACAATTTTCTTAATGATAATAAACGAGTAAATTTGGAAAATTACTTTTAATAATGAAATATATTATATACTATAACGCCCATTTTAACAAAATTATTATAGACAATAACCGTTTGAGTATATTATGTATGATTAAGAAATACCTTTTATGTTATGGTGTAATTTAATATGATAAGGAATTTGAGGCAAGATTGAGCGTCGAGATTGTATTATAATTTTAGATTAATTAATATATTCTTACACGAATACATTTAATTGTTACGTTCTGGTGAATACATTTATGTATCGAGGTAAATACGAAGAACGCGTATATTTTGCATTGGTAAGGTCAAAGGCGGATTGAATAATGGTTTTGGCCTGAATAACAATTAACTTATTTAATTGACTTGACGTATCTTTCCCTAAGTATACCTTAATTCGTTACAATAAATAGTATAATAACCTCGTGTTGTTTCTGCGCGGAATTCATTAAGCCTAAAATATATTTCCACTTTTTCTGGTAAAATTCAACGAGTTAATAAAAATTGCTCAATCTAAGTTTATTACGGCGCTTCGGATAGACAATGTTGATACAATCACGCGCTACAAGTTCACCGCAAGTATACGTGCAAGTAATAAAATGAGGAATTGTGTGGGAACAATGAGACGGTATAATAATAATAATAATAATAATAATATTATTATTATTATTATTGTTATTATTATTAATATAAAATACCACTTTATTATACGTATTTTATTTCTTTAAGGATAAAATAAAGTCATTATTTTGAAGGTCTTGTAAATATCGAGAAATTCTTCCGTTTATGTAAAATTATCCCAAAATAAGGTCAATTTTCAACTTCGTTAACGATTAAAGATACCCATAATATAATATATGCCGTAAACTATTTTATCGTCATAGTATTTAATTTGTTAAGAAATTTATTCAATACAAAATTATAATATTTGTAGCTAGTGTACAGACGTTTTTGAATTACGCGTAAAGAATTCGTTTTCAATTTTATATTAGTGGCTTCATGTTCCATTACGATTGGTATGTGTTTGGATTGGACGTGGTGTACGACAGACGTAAAACCAAGTGACACTGATTATAAAGACGAATATCGATCGCAAATCATTAAGAACTTTTTATATTTCGGGATGATCATTAGCGCTGGGCCCGCGGCGTTTGTCGCGTCCCTAATGGGTTTCAAATCGTTGCTGTCTATCGGAATGTTTATTACAATATGCGGATCTACTGTAATCAACAATGGATCGTTTTTAGCATTGTATATTGGACGGAGCCTGCACGGAATTGGTGCAGGGATCGTGTTTGTGATTGTACCTAATTACGCAGCAGAAATCGCCGAACCGAAATTGAGAAGTAAATGTTTTTATTTTATGGTAGCAAATTCATTTTTAGGACGGATGAGAGAACATGGCCACAAAAAAAAAAAACGAAATATTCGATAAATATTTATACCTCGCCTGTATAAAAATCGGTAAAACGGTGTAATATTTATAATAACTATTAACTACTAATCTAACTTATTTGACAACTATTTAGAATTAATTTTTTCTATCGGGAGTACATATATCTGTTGTGATATTTTAAAATGTTAAATGCTTGTAATTTTTAAAATTAAAACTTTACCGAAACTTGAAAAATTTTATATAATCATTAAAATTTTAAAAGCAAATACTGACTTCAAATTTTTGAACATGAATTTAGTAGTTTGTATTAATAGGTACCTATATTTAACTGATTAATTGTAGATAATGAGGAGCAAACATGAATTATAATGTTTCGTAAAACTTTTAAGAATTTAATATTTCGATATAAATTCGTAAATTGTAAGTCATTTTTGTTTGTTATATATTATGGTTTTGATCGTTAAAAATAAAAATAAGTTGATCAATAATCGTGATTGTAAATTTGTTCTTTTCTTTTTGCGCTTATTTTTAAGTATATTTGTCAGTAATTTGCCGATAATTGTATTCGTCTTAAATAGTATTCGTACATTTGTTTAAATATCAAAAGAAGTGAAAATCCAAAAGTGTATATTACAGCGACTCATTATTATTATATCTTTACCTATGTTATTTTATACTCGAATATTGATCGCTAATATTTTCTTGTAAAAATGACATCACTCTCAAAATTACGTTCATATAGATAATTATGCATTTAATCATATTATTACGATCTGGTGAAATAAATCGTTTATTATTTATAGACAGAACTGTAATATAATTAGGATCATTGTAATTTGAAAACGAAATATTTTTCGACGGCAGTTTTTTTATAGACAAAAATTGATAACTTGAAAATTGGTGACATGGTGATATAATATATAGTAAAACTTAATCAAATATTGTATAAGTGCTATCAATAATATATATTCGAAAATGAATTATACTTAATATAAAAACTTATAATATACTTTTGTGGATTAAATTTCGTATAATTTAGTTAATGTTTTATTCCGAAACTCCTTAACCTTTCCGTAAATATGGGACGACTATAAAATTACAATAAAAAAATACTAATCATTAATTTATATTGTCGTTATTTAGGTGTGTTAATCGGTTTCCATTACGTACACCTATTAATCGGTAAACTATTGTCACACATCGCAAACCAGTTTTACGATTATTCGTATTTGAACATAGGAATAATAGTAATGGCCGTTTTAAACTTGATAGTACTGTTGGTTGTCAACGATCCGCCTAATTACCGGTTAAGATTTAAAAAACGGATTCACGCGTTAGATTTCGTGCTAAAGATTCACGATTTAAAACGTTCTAGTATATGCAATCACGTTTACACGGTATGTTGGATGATTACATACTGAATATACAAACGACCACTGTAAATATCGTGCATGGTTACAACGTAATAAGTTTAAACGCAAATTGTTTCTTTATTTCAAGCAGACTTTAAAAACTCAATACAGCAAAAATGGCGTACCGCTGAGTTCAATTTTTACAGAGAAAATTTATTGGCGACCACTTTCTATTAACGTCTGTTTGATTTGTATCCAACAATTTAGCGGTCTGTTTTCATTATCGTCTCAATTGCAATGTCTATACGAGTCGTTACAAATTATAAGTGAAAACATACCAGTCGTGATCGTTACTACCTCCCTACAAGTATAACGCTATATTTATTACGTTGTTTATTATTTTGTATAACTAAGTCGAGTGCGTAGAATTGTGCGTAAATGGATGAACTGCAATAGATATTATAGACGGTATTCGATAAATTGCGAAAAGACGTTACACATTAAAATAGGTTTGGGTGAAAAATGAATCTATTTTTTGTATTGCGTATTCCAATTTTGGTCTTGTAAACTACATCATAATTAGGTTTAGAAGAATAAGTAAAAATTATGTTAAAGAATAAAATATTAGTATTAAACGATTTCCAGAATATAACATTAAATCATCGCGTTACTAATGGTTTGCATAGCTAATCATTTTTCGTTAGTAAAATTTTTTATATTAACTCGCTTAATTGATAACGTAGTATAAACAAACATTTTTTTCACATACATTTGTAATAATACGAAATATTACTTATTGGTTTTATGGCTCGAAATTAAATATGTTTTTAACGCTGAAAAACGTACACGGTATATTTAAATGATATTTCTCGTCCGTTTTCGGTTAGATTTAGTGAAAATGAATTAGTATGCCACGCATGTTGATTGAGAGAAATGCGTCTTTTTTCTATTTAGGCATGGATTTAGAAGGGGTTGTTAGGGACCTGTAGCATCTCTTTGGTACATATTAAACCATTTTTTTGTTTTGTTAAATAAGGGATAATATTATCTACAATTTTTATGAATAATAAATTATATTATACTGAGTCAGAATTCGGTATATTAATAATAAATTAAATATACAGTCGGTCCTACGAGTATCGTAACATCCTGATTATTTCTGTAGCGAACAAATATTTTAATCGAGTTTTTTATTAACAACTATCCGTAAAAACATTAAAATTTCATGACGTATATTCAAAAAATGTATGTTTGTTGAATTTAGTTTTTGGAAGTTTAAAATAACTATTTTATAATTTCCATTGGGATAATTTATTTAAAAGAAAAATTATTATAATCGAGTAAGGGTTTATCAAGTTAAAGCACATAAGGTTTTTATATTTTTGACAAGTTAACGAACGAAAAATTGAATTTGTTGTAGTGTTTGCTCGTCATAATTTTAAAATAATTCATTTTAAACGTTTAAGCGAATACTATTTTTTAAATATTTAATTTTTTTTCAGTTAAATAAAAATTTCAAGAGTAGGTTATGGTAATTTAATGGGTTACCTCAAACGTTTATATAAAAATGAATTGAAATTAGTAAATTAAGACAAATTTTAATATAATTGTGATTAGTTGAGTTATTTGGTAGATATTGATACTATGCAAAAAAAGAAAATGAAAGACTATCAAATTTGGTGATTTATATTTTTTTTAAATCTTAGCGTTCCTTTTCCCTCGTAAAAAATTCTAGATACGTCCCTGCATAAATTCATTGAATAGATTAGTCATTTTATCAATGTCATGACCAGCTAATCGTAATATATTGGCACACATTAGCCTCGACAACAATCTTCAGGAAGAATTTTAATATAATATCTAATCCTATCTGAAAAAGTCTTCAAAGTGTTCAATATCCGTTGATATTTCTTTCATATTGTAGTTGTTATTGTATATTTATCAATGTCAAATCAACTGTAGTTATCACAATTGTCAAATATTGACGAAAGACTACCGTATTAAGGTTGTATTTTAATATAATTTGTATATATATATATAATATATAATTTGGCATCATTGACGTTATTGTAAAAATCGATAACTAATATTTACATTAGTATGTTATTTATTTAATAATAATAAATATTATAATACGGATATTTCCAAAAATATCCGAAATTGTATTTTTGATCCGTTTTTCGTAAATTGTTGTTTATATAATGTGCATATGTTATAATTTATTTAACAGTAATTTACAAATATATACTAAAATAACTTTTCTTTCAATTTTTTTAGCTCGTGATATCTATTATATGCTTATTAATCATCGGTGTTTTGGGGAAAAAAAATTTGTTAATCACGTCGGGATTTGGAATGGCAGTCATATTATCCTTGATGAATGTTGCATATTATAATGACGTATTAGCTAATAAGGAACCATGGTTACTTACCTTTTTTATTATTTATATTATTTTTTATTCGATTGGATACGGTCCAATACCATGGATTTTGATGCCTGAACTATGCCAGAGAAAAGTAAGTATACGATTTAAATAGAATTTTAGTTTTTTAAGTCATCAATAGTTGATATTATAAATTGTACAGTATTTAAAGTTGTTTTTTACAAACTCATGCATCGCTGTTGAAATTTACTATAATTTTTTTTAAATACTTAAAAAGTAATATATAATATTTCAAGATATTCGTGAATAAATAAATAAATTATAAAATTAATTTTTCGCGATTTAAATTTGTATTATTTATTTTTAGACGAGGTTGTGGACATCTGGCGTGACGGTGAGTCTATACGCTTTATTAAATTTAATCAATAATCAACTATTTTACGAAAATATAAGATTTGTATACGGAGTAGATATGTTGATTTTGATTTCCACCATTGTAAGTGTAACTGGTGGAGGTTATGCGTATAAATATGTACCGGAAACAAAGGACTGTTTTATGATATAATTAATTTTGTGTTTTCATCATTTAAAATTATACAAATAACGAATTTCGTTTTTTTTTAAATTTACAATGTTTGATTTAGGAGGTTCTCCATTTACCAAAGTGTACAGCTTTTTCAAATATATTGACTTAACAAAAATTTAAAAAAAAACACAATTCTTCTGTACGTTACGGAAAAGTTTGTAGGTTTTATACAGTTATAAATATATAAAAAAAGCTTCGTGAAAAGGAACGTAAGTACGAGATATAAAATAAAAATATTAATTGTACGAGACAAGTAAAATGTTTTAATTAATTAAGTTTTGTTATAAAAAGAACGATAAATTATAATTTATCTTAGGTGTAAGAGCACATTAAACGAGGTTTGTTGTTAATTTATTAATTAGGGATATTGTTTGTAACTGAAATGAAGATTGAATGTCCCTCGTACCACTATACTGACCGAGACGATAAATATTTCACGTTATTCCCGTTGTTAGGACGTCAAGGGCATATTAATATTCGCCTTTTAACCCTCCATTTACACCGTTAGATATGGTTTACCTCACAGACCGAAAGTATGTTACCATAAATCGTCACGTAGGTATACACAAGGTAAACCGCAACGATCTAAACGTCATTAAAGCACGAATAATACGATTACTTACTTGTGTGTATGTATGTTTATATATATATTTGTCATATTGCCTTACAACAAAATAACTTGGTAGTTAGTATTATTGGCGAGTTTATCTATCAATTAAATAGTTCATAAAATTGATTGCACGGAGATATTGTTTTGGTTATTCTGTGTTCCAACTGGAGACGAGTATAAACTCGTTGGAATACATATATAAATATAAATAACATAAATAAAATATGCGATTTTATTTTTGTTTAGGTAATACGTTGTCAGTCGGCATCGATCGGACTCGATGCATAACGAAATAGTATTGTGTATATATATATATATGTATGTATGCAGTACATATATACACATATATGTGGTAAAAGCATAGTAACGGGGGCTTCATAAAATATTTATGATATGTACTAAATTGTTATTTTTTACCTCCTTCCTTGGTCATAGAGAAGAGTTTTACAAACAAATGTACATCGACACCTCAACATTGCATACACTTTGCCCATGTATTCCCTGTGTAATGGTGGTGTAATTTATTTCATACGTGAAAATATTTTATTAAAAAATAACGCGATAACTGAGTAAATATTATATTATACAAAATATCGAAATTCAATATACACGTATTTATAGATTTTATATATATATATATACGACGTGTTGTATTCCTTCGTAATAATGGGTAACGTTGAGTTTTATGTATTCAGTTTTATTACGTTTCGATAAATTACATTTCCGCGTTCGTATAAATTATTTAAATTTGTTAAGAACTAAAATATCAGCGACATTTATGGACATAATATGGATGGTACTCTGTTATGTTATTTAAAAGTGTACAGTTGCGAGTTTTCAATATTATTTCTTAAGTATATTTGACCCCCCCCTTCTCTCTCTCTATCCTTTCCGTCGCAGTTCGATTACAATTGCAATAGTCGATAATTAGTAATTATTCCAATTAAAAAAAACGAAATTAGTCATATATAAGGTATCAATGAATCATGGATGTAGGTTGCAGTAGTTGACTTGAACGGAAACGAATCCCAAGAGGAGATTTATGAATCCAACCTTGTGTAATCGGAATATCGAATGTGATACGCGTAGCGCTATTTAGACATTATCTCCGGTATGCTCGGTGTATATTTATGTACCCATTACACGTAGTTATACAGAAGGTTCCCAAAACATTTTCTCCCGGAATTACGCGGCATCGACGAAATTCCTTCTCGAGTATATCCGGGGTAGTTAGCGGGACTGGCAGAATACACGCGCTTAGAGAGGCTGGAGGGAGAGGGTTCAGGATACGACCAGGGCGGACTCATTTATTATTTACCAGAGCCGCGAACGGGACGGTTTTAAGGCCGCTTGTGTGTTCACTTTACCCCCTCGCCTCATCATACCCCCTAATACCACCCATCATCCTCCCGGCCATCACTCGGCCCACCGAATAAAGTCCTTTTAATTCCTGCAGTTCCCGAAGCCACTTTGCGACGACGAAAACCGAAAAGCCTTGCATTTCGCTGATGATTTTTAGTTTATAGTCTCCACCGTCGTCGTCATTGTCGTCCCCCCTCGTTTTACTCAGGGGAGTTTTGTCCCCACTCGAAGGACGTTTTTTTTCTTTTTAATGTGTCGGCTAAATTGTTTCGTCCTTTGGTAACGAGAATGAAAGAATTAAAAATAAAAAAAGCCAAAAAAACGACGACACCCTCGACAGAGCGAAGAAAGAAAAACTTCGGTCCTTATATTAATGTTCCCGTTTTAATACAATACTGTCTGTAACATTTAGGACCGCTTTTAACGGGAAAAAAACTTTCCCAACAAGTGCTAAGTCGATTATATAAAACTCGCTTTACTTGACAGCTAAAAGAATAAACCTCATCTTACAAATCTTGACAAGCTGACCTACGACCTGTATATGCATAACACTGTAATTAGAAAATACAATAAGACTTCTTATTGTATTAACAAATTGATTTTTATACCGTTTAAACGATACATATCTCATTCCTCCGATTTCTTTAAAACATTTACGAACGACCACAAACTGTGATAATAGTAAAGCATAAATTTAATAATATAATAAATAATAATTTTAAGAGTTCCTTGTTGCGGTTCAAAGTTTAATAAATAATTTTTACGTATGAAATTATGTAAATTATGAGTACGTAAATTTAACAATTATAATGAAAACGTACATTGTGCCGTGGAGACCAGGTGTTGCACATGAACGAGGACGCATCCTCTAGAATCCGGCTCTGAAAATATTAAAATCATAGTTAGATTTATAAGAAAGGCTTTGAAGGCCCATAACATTTACATATTTATATTTCTATAATTATAATTTAATATTCCGCGATAAATAGATAGATATACGCTTCTTATATTAGGAATTATTTTATATCTAATATAATTATTCCTCGAAAATAGATCTTTCGGAGTCAAACTTAATAATATATTTTCCGATTTATTTATTTATTTAGCTGATGTCTCTCAAAGAAGTGATATCGTTCCCTTCTTTTACCTCATTTTCACAGCAGATATACCACAGATCTACTTGTATTCAGTTTACTCTTACAAACTTATTTCAATATACTATCTTATTGGTATAATACGTGGACAATTAAAATAAACCAACTAAAATCTACTTGTATCACATTCAATCTTTGTCAAAAAGATTGTCCGGATATAACCTTTAACGATTTTGTAATTCTCCATTTAAAAGAAGCAAAGTATCTCGACTTGTTATACAACATAGAACTTACCTGGGGTACTCATCTCAAACATAAACGAAAACAATTAAACATTCGCTTCTTACTTCTAATAAGACAACTTATCCAGTCCAACATGAACATCTCCTACCGCCTGCTTCTGTATAAAACTTTTCTATAACCAATCTGATCTTACGGTATTGCTCTCTAGTGTACCGCCAAAGAATTTAAACATCAAGGTAATTCAGGCCTTCCAATTCATATGTCTCTGCTTAGTCATCAAAGTTCCACAGTGTACGTTTCAAACACGAGATAATGGTTTTATATTGGATGTATCGGGTTTTGTCTTACGGATATTATAATTATTATTACAAGCGTGTAAACTTTAGTCGGATGGTACTCCGCAATACAATATTATAAATTACGTTATTGTAATTATTATTTTGTAAATGTGTCGAATACATCACCAGAGTAGTTTTACAAATAATATATGGCTAAATATAGCTTATAACGCGTGTGTGTATGTATATATATATATATAGTACGGTTAAAGTGTGCATAAATCAAACGTATAGTGACATGAAAAGGGGTTTCACTGTACTCCGACGGTAGCACCGGCTGGATTTGCGTCACGTGTCATTTTCCCACTCTGGAACGTCCGAGCTCCGTTGATGTGATAATCACTCGCACGTGTGTTGCATTACGCCGCGCACTCCATAACGCGTCCGCGGCGGAGGTGTGTAGTGGGCGAACGCGTACGTGTGTATGTATGTGTATGTATATGTGTGCGTGTGTGTATGTGTGTGCGCGCACGCACGCTCGCTCGCTATGGCGTTCGGGGGAGAGACTTCGCTTTTCGAAATTCGGTTAGTACTTGACAGACAGTCGTGTACGCAAAATAATTACCGTACACAACCCGCGTCGACTGTACTATATAATATTGTGAACACCCGATAATACGATTTTTTTACGCTGCCGTCGCGTTACTATATACATATTCCATACATCTATCCGGATGATAAATAAAGGAAAAAGGTTCTCGCGTTCTTTCGAACAACAGTATAAAAAAAAAACGTCGAATTAAAACCCCGCGAGTAATTAATAAAAATGTACGGTCATCACGTCGGTTAATATAATAACGTGACATACACCTGGAGCATTCGGTATAGGTTGTCGTTTCGCGTGGCGGTATCGATTTGATAATACAATCGCGAAATTAATTCGTGCCGATGTTATGTAAGAAATGTACCGCCAGTATAGGCGCGCCCGTGTCTAGACCATATTATTAATACCGTTGGACTAACGTAGTACACCAATGAAATGAATAACCCTTCTCCAAAACGTTTTATAGGTACAATCGTGATAATACGCGTTATGGCTTTACGAAAAATGGCTACAACGGCGGTTTCAAAATCGTATAATTTTAGTACATTGGTGGAATCGACAACATATTTACAAACACGACGACGGGCGATTATTGATTGTTACTGTATATGGTTACGTCGAAATGTATACCGGCGAATAAGATCTTTTTTTTTATTATTATATATACTTGTTTGTTATATTCATTGTCAAATTAAGTAGTCCGTCGTAATAATTGAATTTCCGATTTTTATTTAACTATCCGTACGTTTTAGGTACACGTAATGAATATATCATATACGTATATATCGAGAAAATTATTATACCCCGCTACGCTTTTTATTAAATATATATGTATGTATTCTAAGCGTTGTAATTAATGTATAAATTATTTTGTTAAATATTTTCGAAGGAATCTAACGAATATTCACATATTAACATTTTTTTTTAACAATAATAATGTTTGTACGATCTTTTTTTTACAATATAGAGGTTTACGTTAAATCAATTATTATTATTTTTATTCGTTATAGACATATATGAAATGTTTAGTATAGATCGTATGTATCTTATTCGCGACAACGTTGACTTTAGAATACTAAAATAGTAACGAATACAAAATAACCGAGTTTATTGATACGACGAAGATTATATCAATTAATAGTTTTAGCTTGTAAAAAACGAATACTAAATTAATAACCACGCGATATTATATAACATCGTTGATAATAAAACAAGTAAATAATAATCGACTAATAAAATATTGTATATTTTATAGCGATTATATTATCTATAATCTATAATTGTGTGATTACATTACAGTATATATATTCACGTACGGAAATACAATATGCTCAAGTAATACAATATTATGTATATATGAACTCACGTTAAGGTGGCTATATGTTTTAGACATTTATTTTAAGCTGCCTCCTCATCACTCATTTCATTAAGAAAACAGTTTTGTATCTTGAGTTTAAATTCGAAATAAATTCCTATATGTTTCGATTATTTATAATTAATATTAATAATTTAGATTGTGACGATTCTTCTTATATATGTTATTTATTTATATATTAATGTATTAAAGTTTCGAGTAATTTATGTTTAATCTATGTTTGTGTGTCTTACACTTAATAGAACGATTATTATTTATACGATTAACGTATATTTAAATATTGTTTTTGTAAATACAAAGATCCTAGTGTATACATTGCACATATTATTGCAACATTGTGTGAGCCATCATACTTTGTTCCACTATGTGTGGCGAAGTCATTTAATTTCTTATTGAAAACACAAAAAAAGTTAATAAATTTTTATGTATAGAACGCGTGGCAAACCAATAATATACCGATCGAAATATAAACACGTTACGCACGCAATTCCTTTTTAATGAAAAACACGAACACGTTCATTTTCAAAGCGTCGGTAATCGACAAATGATATGAAAATACGTAAAACGACGAGTACGCCTGTGATGTAAGCTAATGGCACCAGAACATATGGACAGTGAAAATATATTTTTCTCGCTTTTTCCTTTGGTATAAACACCTGTATACTCCTAATAGAGGTATAATACCCGGGTCTCGTCTAGTTAAATTAATAAATACTTTTCTACGCGCGATATCGCGAAATTGAACACTATAAGGACACTTTATATTTGATGATTGGCCTTTATAGACACTGTAATTGTTCGCATCCAATTGAAGATATTTCGTATTTAGGCGTTGTGCGAAAAACGCTCTCTAGTCATTAAAACCGTTAGATCGTCGAACCTTTTAATCGAACGATTTTTGAGATAGGAGACACATAATATTTCGGGCAATACGTGCGCAGTATTGTCGTCACACGTTCAACGGTAAATCGTGTAAGACGGCGGGTACTAAACTGACAACGAGACACTGCACCATTTATCGCGTTTACCGTCTCGGATTTGGCTGCGCGATTTCGCGTAATTGCCGACGATAATAACGAACTCTCCGTCTCGCAGTCGTCCGTCGTGTTTAAATGGAGATTTATTCCGCCGACTGAAGAGATACGGCACGACCGTACGGTTGAGTGAGAGGGAGGATAACGGAGGGCGTGTACACGTATATGTACAGCGTGCGGTGACGGGCCACGAGAGAAAGACACGCGAGACGGGGGACGATTAATAAATTATTTAAGCGGCTCCGCCAACGACATCAATCACTCTCTTCGGCCGGTGTATTACGGCGGTGGGGGAATAACCCCGACCGCCCCGGTAATTTGACGTTATTGGCCGCCTCACCGTCGTTTTTCTTTGCGCGTCTTTTTATTTATTATTTCTCCGCCGCCGCCACCGTCTCGCTTAATCCTCGTTCACGGCCGTACGAGATTATATTACGTCGAGGAGGTGTACGTATAATTCCTTCACCGCCACCAACAGATGACGACATATATCGCGCAGCAAGTGATGTGTGTCACGTGGTCCGGATTCGTTTTCACCGCGAGAGGATACAAATAAAGAGAAAAAACGAAATACGAGCGAGAGAAAAAATAACTAAAATTGTGAAACCATACAGCGCGCGCACAAACAAACAAACAAACACACACACACACACACACACACACACACACACACACACGTACACGTTCACGCACTATTGATCACGAGAGCGGTTTTAAGAACTATCATAATGTATTACGATATTTGTAATAATATTAATATTAAAAATATGATGCACTGAAAACAGAAATATGGACGTGTACCACCGGACATTAAATATAGTCGTAGAATCTGCCGTAATTTTCAATCGTGAATTTGTTATTCGACTTTTTCACGGTATATTTTACGAAATGAAAGTTGAATTCGGTACACTTATACAATTTTAACCATTTTACGTTTTAATTTTTTTGACAATGAAGTCTATAAAATGCTAATAGATGGCAATTATTTTGACTCAAACGTTAGTTCATAAATGCGTAGTATTTATTTTAAACATTGAATTTTATTGCGCGATCGGTTATCGTACAATAATTTATTATATTATTCGCCATCAGCTGACGTATATATTATACGCGTGTTATTGCTAAAAAGAGATAGTACTGTGGTTGATTAGAATAATAGTGGATAATTACAAGTACGGTGTACGTACATGCGGCCATTTTGGCGCGAGAGCCGTCTAAATTTTGTAGTGTTTCTAAAAAATTGATTTTTAACTGTTAGGTTATAGACGCACTATGACGACAATGTATTCGTTTTTTACAAATTTTATTTCGTAGGAATGGTGTATTATATATATTATATTATTTTTCATTTTTATTTTTTTTTAAATAGTATCTCCTTTTGATGCTTTTAAATAGTCTTAATAAATATATTATATATTAAAATATAATTTTAAATTAAACTCGTGATATTACGCGTGGTATTAGGCGTATGTAATGTGAATATTCGTTTGTGCCCACTATTAAACTATCTATGTTTATTACATATTTAAACACTAAGGAAATTGTATTATTATTACTATTATTTTCCGCATTTTTATACACGATGAACGAATTAATATTATAATATGCACTTATATCGCATATATGCAGGATACATTATATATATTCTTCTGAAAATATCAAAAAAGGATCAGTACCCATAAGTCGTGAATAAAATATTGAATAAATTTTTGGCTGCATATAAAATTCATAAATCTGAAATTTATAAATATTCATTTGTTCGAAAATATTTTCTAACGCTATTTCTTCATTCATTCTTCAAAAAAAATATATTCAAATTATTTCTCCTTGAATAGGTTTATGTAAAAAACACAGAAACACACACACACCCATATATATATATTAAACATTTTCGATATGCTAATTAAATAAATGTTATTTTACCCAGATATATAATAGTCATATTCAGTTTTACATTTTTACTTTTGTTTTAAATTTATGATCTTTTAAAAACACACGTTCCGAAATAATTTAGATGTGAATTATATTGTAGTTATTTTAACTATCTACTGAAATTACATTAGAACTGTCGTATTAAAAGATGTTTATGGTAAATTCGAATTTGGTTGCAATATTACAAAAGAGCACGTACTACGCAGTATATTTAATTAACATCTCCACAGTTCAATACTACGTGTAATATTGAATTACTACTATCAACATTCACTTCAATATTAGTGAACTAAGAGTCTGAATAGTAAACGTTTGGAGTAAGTTAAACGTTACGTATACGAGTTAAAAATTATTATGTTGTTGTATTTGTAATTTAATTGATCTTTAAAAATAGATAGTAACAAACCCACAAAATTACACATTGCGTGATATTATGTATCTAAATGTATAATAACATATTAATGTTATTTATGAAAATGTGTTGAGGTATAAATATAATATTATTTATAATATATTAATGCAATACGCTGTGTATTTGTATACAGTATATACTATATAGCCGATGTGGTAGACTTATGGAAAAACTTCGAGTCAATTATGAAAATTATATGGTAAAAATTGAAAAAGAATCGATATTTTGTAAACTAACGTTATATTTTACAAAAAATTCATATACCTACATAATGTGTATAATTATATTTTAATTTGGAACAAAATTATATATATATATATAATCTTAATAGATAAAATAAAAATGTTTTTCTAGATAATTATTTTTTCAAAAACTTTCAATATTTATACACATTTATTACCGTATATCCGTTTACACAATTCTCACATAGAACAAAATTTAGTATAGAACTCTGACGACTAAATAGCATTTGAATACGAAGACGCACCAGGATATTTCTTTGCGTTGAGCTTCTGAGAAATTTTCGTTCGGATTTAAAACAATTCCAACAAAAATATACTAATAACCATTATTATATAGGTTTTATAATATAAACCGCCACGAATAATACAATTTTAATTAAGTTAGATCAATAATTTCCCGTTTTATGTATTTCTTAAGTACGTTTTCTGAAACGAAAAATGATCTTTCTGACATATTAGTCGAAAATAGTTTTAAAAAATATAAATTTGTTTCGAATACATTATTATTATTACAACGAGTTTAACTCGTCGATCGCTCAATACGACGGTAACGGACGATTTTCCGTACCACAAATTAAATTCCGCTGGTGCGGTCATTAACTACGCCGTTTCTCAGTTTCGATCGGTGTGAGCATTTGCAGTCGGTAGAAGGCGCTTCAAAAATAAATTCGATATAAACGTACCCGGGGCGTGGGACGAATACGGGCTGAAAAATTGTCTCGGGAGTGGGCCCTTTAGGGGCCCTTAATCCCCTTGGGTACGCCCTTGCAATGAAACGTACTACGGGTACGTAAAATACGACGGAACAGACGCGTATTATTATTAGTGGTGCCGTCAGGCCGATGCCACGAGACGGCGCCCGGTAGCATATCGCAAATTCCGCGTTTTTTACGCTCGCTGGGCGCGTTACTGCAAAACGAATTCGTTCGGCGCCTACGAATATCGGTAGAAGAAACATAACTGGCCGTTCCCGGGTAAATTATAATTTCACGCGTTTCCGTATCTAATACACACACGCCGTCACTTAACGCGATTGAGTTTTTAGCGCGATACACTGGATACGATGAACAGTGTTACCTATATGGCGCGTACCACGGACGACCGCCAATCGACGTATATTACGTCACGCGCGGTTATACTGTTTTCGTGTATTGCGCGCAACCACGAACGTAAATAAATAAATATATATATATAATATACACTGGCGCGTGTACGGGACCGCCACCGGACGATCAGACGTGCATGCTCTCCGTAACGGAAGGACGGTGACGTAAACAGTACGTTTTACGCGCTCAAGTCGGCTAAAAACGAGGGACGACGCGTAAGAAACCGAGGAGAAACACGCGAGAAATAATATATATATATATATATATCCCGACACCGGCCATCGGCGTTTCGGGGGATTATTATACGAGAACGGGCGCGTAAATATTATTATTATACGTACCGACCGCGATCGTTTAATAAATTGGAAAACCCGTCTCGAGGGTGTAAGGGTGTGGTGGAGGGCGCGCGCACGTGCGGAATACCGAAAACCGTTTATCGCGGCGTATCGTTCGCGTATAAATTCCGCGTCGGAAGGATTCCCACACAAACACACACACATACACACCACCCTCGTCTTCTCACCCGGCACGTATATTAAAAGGCGACCGGCCGCCGTCGAATATAAATGTATATATCTATGTACCCCCGCGCGTATATGTATTCCGGTCACGGAAACCAATTCGTTGTTGCGGAGGAGGTACCGCGGGTGGGGGGGTCCCCGCGCCGCGTCACCACTCCGTAACAACACCGGCCGACCGATCGTACGGCGAGGGGTGCAGGGGTGGAGCGCCGATGGACCAATTGACGAGCGGCGTGCGCGCGGAACTCTCCGTCATCGATCTCGGCGGGCGCCATTTGCGGACCGCCCGTACGGCGGCGGTCCGATCGTCAGCCGGTTGGTTTATGGTCGACGGGCCCGACGGTCAGGAGCGGTGGGAGGGTTTTAGGCGGCTCGTGCCGCCACGCGCGACGCGACGTTTTTATCGGGACGCCGCAAATTGATCGTTCCGTACGCGACCGTCGGCGGCGGCGGCGGCGGCGGCGGTTTAACGCGAGCGCGTTCCCTGCCCATACCCCACACCGACCACCCAACTCGTCTAGCTACGGCCACGTACTTCTCCACTCGCCCACCGCTCGCGTCTATCTTATTTTCCACGTGTAACATGTCCGTCAACGTAAAACCGTTTCCCCTCAACCGCTGACTCGTTATCGTCATCGTCGCCGTCGTCTTCGTCATCCAATCGACTCTGCACACGTCAACCATTATATTATCGCCGTCGAGTAATAACTTCGACGGTTAATATCAATTTTTTTGCGCGTCAAAATTAACCGAAAATATTTTCGCGACTGGTATTTTCCCTTAAACACGTTCCGGCTAAACACGATACACGCGTACACGTTACACGCGTAATGGCGCTTTCCATTTTCCTAAAGTTTGACCGTTGCAAATTTTCGCCGTCTATTATTATAGTATTTAATATCGTGTGGGCGTTTCATCCATTCTCTAGCGCTTAGTTTATTATATTTTATCAATGATACGGTTCACTATAAGGACCAAATAATACAGTAGACAACGTTCAAATCTATGCATCATATATATATATATATATCTACCGAACTATAGGCCCGTGTATTTATAAATTTATGAAAATTCGGTATATTACCGACGATTTTGTCCGTAGTTTTTTCAAAAATTAATTCTTCCCCTTAGAAATACGTCCTTTTAATCTGACTCAAATGTTGTCATTTATATTTGTCAAAAATATTTAAAAACGAGCGTGAAAATATTTCGATACTTACGTTAAATACGACGGAGACTGTGTATGGTTATGTTACGTTGGAGTACACACAGGTCAAACTCAAATTATTTATCTATGACAATAATAATTATACAGATAGCTCAATCGACAATAACTATATAGCTTACTCGTTCAATAGCCGGTGCATCACGACATTTGTGTTTTCGATACCTCTTATATATTGTTTCGATTTTAGTATTTATTTCAATAACGATTCTTCAGTACGTAAAAAATAATAGTGCCATTGGTCAAAAAAAAAATGAAAATCGCGAAAATAAGTGGACAGGAAAATGTCGTCAGAGTGGACTATATGCAAAAAAGACTGAAGTACGATGCCCGTATGTTCGTGCGAAGAATAGCGTGATTTAATTCGTAATTTCGTAATTTTCCATATTTTTAGGTTATATCCGACTAATGCGCCCACGTGAGCGTGAATTTAAACGAGAATAACATTAGTGGGGGAAGTACGTACATTTAAGATATATATATATATCATATGTATGTTTTTGCGTTTCGAACAGAAAACTTTATGTCCCCTCAAAACATTATAACAACAGATATAGCCAAGACCATATATATATATATATATATATATATATATATGTATATAGGAGGTATGCACATAATACGGTAGGTATACGTCGCTATTGGTGTGTGTCGGTTTGTACACAACACACATTCACACACTTACACATGTATATACACCCGTCGAATATAAGGTCGAAATCGATAAACGAACACCAACGAAAGTTCACAAATAAATACAAACTTCACACGTGCATATACATAGGTGTATATATGTGTACATTATTTTACCCTCCTGCGGCGTATACGCGTCGTGTTCAATACGAAATACTCGTTTAACTTATCTTCACTCTCGTAAAAGTCATATCGCATTTAGTGTTTATTATTTCGACCGTTTTTTCATCACGGTTTTATGCTTTTACTGGTTCGAATATATATATATATACACATATATGTGGGTTAATGCACCGCAAATAACATCGCGAGTCCAATAATAACGTAAAAATTTTGCATAAACATCGGTTCGATACAAAAATTATAATTTAATCTCATCATCGGAATACGTATACGAACACTGAGGTTAGATATAGCTAAACAAATAACGAACGATAGTAAATTTTTAAACCGTTTCTATCCCAACAAATCCATTCTCCTTCCTCTACTCGCTCGGTCACTTCTCCGTCAGTTTTTTATTATCTTTCAAAATCTTTCATATCAAATTCATCATTAATTTATTCCTGTATCGTAAAGCTTTTTAGCTGTTATCATAATGTGTCGTTTTGCCATGTTGTCATTGTTATTAGTCATTTTTATTTTTATATCTAGAGACTTTCTGTTTATTATACGTTCGTACATATAATTGCTGAGTTAAACGTTTTTCTCTATAACAAAACAACAATTATTTTTTCAAAAAAATCAGCTAATAATACATATTCGAGTATTATTTTTATGAAAATAATATTTACATTTTATACATTACTTATATAAAGGCAAAGGTTTCTTCCCATATTATTATTCCTAAAGTATGAATATCGATATTATACATAGACGAAGAAAAACGATATATTATAGTATAAATGTAGTATTAATATATTTTATTGAAATTTTGTGCTAATATACGCTTGAAACAGTAAAAACATTTGATGTATTTTATTATAAATTATCAAGTTATACATATTTTTAAAAATCAATATATTATTTCATCCACTTCTGATTGAAAAACGATCAATTTATAAAATTAATATCAAGGTCGCAAAATTGTATTTATAGTCTTAAACATTTTTAAAACGTATTTTATTACCATTATAATATATTTGGTCCGAGAAAAATAATTACTTTTTATTATTATTATTATTGGTATTCTAACCTATTAATTTCAAAAAAGTAATATATTCCTATTAAAAGAAACCCTACAAAAATGTGAAATTTATTATGGATTTATTTTTCAACACGGGTTTTATTTTAAATTAAAATATTCTATGGTTTTAAGAATCAAATTATACCAAGTTGATGTTATTCTTTTTGATAATTTTTCTATTTTTAAAATATAGTTTAAATCAAATTATCTGTTACTGGATACTATAATAAATGTTTCCGAAAACTATAACAAACTCGTTTTACTAGTAATAAACAAAATTTTGAATTATTACGTTATACGAGACAACTGAAAGTGTAGTTGACACTTGTGTATTTTTAAATACTTCATATTAAAGTTACATTTATAAATAATTGTACGACTCTTAAAAATCACAAATATTTAGAAATGTTATTAAGTTTTTAATGTATGTATGTTGAATATGTATTTTATTCATAAATAAATTCAAAATTTATGATTCACGTTGAATAATAAAAAAAAACACTTAAAATACGAATAATACATACTGTTTATAATATATCAATTATTATAAGTTTATATATATCAATAAGGTAGTTTGATTTATGTTTGATATAATTTTAATAGACGTATTTAAATACATATTGTTAATTAAAAATGTTAACATTTAGCTTAAAAATACTTTACTGAAATATTCAAAAGAAAATTTTTAACGATATTTTGTAATAGATTATAAATAAAATTAATAATTTTCTTTCATACATATTTTTTTATTGAAATTTATTAACTAATTAAATAGAATATATATATATGTATTATTTGATAAGTAATTTTCGTGAGATCAATAAATAGTAGATAAACGGATTGACTACTTGTTTAGTACAAATTTAGGTTGGTTCCTTTATATTTTTGTATAATATGCTTAATATTCAAATAGGTCTTAACAATATTTTTTACAAATAAATGTACAATCGATATTAACAAGTGTTCCATAAATATATCTTATAAGTTATGACCATCAACTATTTTCGTAATTAGTTTAAATATAGTTGGTTTTCAAAATAATAAATTTTATTGAAATGGTTTTAGTTGGTAAATAAATGTGTGGGCATATATAATTATAATAACTATTGCGTTTTATGTTACCGAAGATGTTCATAAATTATTAATAATCTTAAATAACTTTTAAAAATAGTGATTTTTATAGCTATGTACTGAGTTATAAATTACTTCCTAAGTTTTAAACCTATAAATTGTGAAATTGTGAAATCAATCATCTAAATAATGAGCCATAAGTACAACATTGATATATAATATTTTTTCGTGTATTTATGTGGTTTTTATCAAATTTAAAATTGTTTATATTTCGTTCTTTAAACGTCTTATAAATATTATTTTCTCTCATTAATATATGTATATCCTAAAACGGATCGGTAAATAATAATAATTATAAGCTAAAACTCAATGGCGGGCTGGAGCAGGCCTGGGAAGACGAAGAGATCGATAAAGAGGAGTCAACTATATTCTAAGACCATGAGCTGTCACCTGGTCCGAGAAGATGTGACTTGGAACGCGATGCCTAGGATAATTGGCTGAGGCCGGTCCGAGAAGGAAAGTAGGCAGGACTTGATGTTTAAGGTGACGGGCGAGATACCGGCTCAAGAAAATGTGAAATAGAACGGGATGTCAAAGATGACGGACTTGTGGCCGAATGAAGAAGACTAATTCCCAGGATCGGAGTTAAGCAAGGAGAAACAGTGCGGAACATGTGGAGCTGTATTTTTCGGGATTGATAATTACATGGTGGAGGTGAAGATACCTAGGTGGATCTCTCTCTACTGTCGGTGTAATATGGGAAAAAAGTTAAAACTCAAAAAATAAATAATTTTTGACAGAGATTGTAATATGAATAATTATAAATTTATTATTGATTTTACGACTTAAGTCGAATAATACATTTTGACAATAGTTTAATTTATCTTAATTAAAATATAGTTATTTTTAAAGTAATTTTTGTTAACACCTATAGTAAAATGTGAATATTGTGTGGACTTATAGCTTAGTAGTTTTGAAATCCATCATCGTATTAGCAATTCTTATTTTAGATTAATATTTTCTTAATTCTAAGGAAAAAATATCATAAAATTTACAACTATTTTTTGCTTTATTATATTTGATTTTTGTTTCTATATTTGGAATAAAATATATCGTCTGTTATTGGATTAGAATTTTATATTTCAAATTATTTTAAAGAATTGTTATATAAATAAATAAAAATGGATTTATATCAATAAATTTGTATGCTACAGTTATTGAGGTAGATATTTGGTAATTATTACAAATAAATTAAAACGATTTAATTTGTATTTATAAGTCAAATAAAAACTTATTTTAATACGTATTAATTAAAAACAGATTAAAGAAATTAAAACTATACAAATCCATTAATGCTTAACTGAAGATATTCTGTTTTTCGGTTTAAGGGATAACTAAGCGGAAATACGAAAAATAATTTATTTTTAAATTACTTTACTACGAAATTGTATATTTGTCTATTTATTGTAATTGCGGCAAAGATTTAAAAATTACTACATCTGTAGTAAAATCTTCTTATTTTTGATTATAAGTGTATCATTTTTGGAATCAAATTATAGCAATATATTTTGATTAGTTTTATATATTTATCCTATTGCTTTTCTAATTCATCGAAATATTAAAATGTATTTAGTAATATTAACTAACAACCTGCTGTTTAAACATTTCACTATTGTTAAATGAAGCATTACGTTTTGGGAACATTTGATTTCCTCAGAAACGAATAGAGGATTATTTATCTAAAATTTTATTTATTTTAATCCTATTGAATATTATATACAAAAGTAAGAATTTCGTATGAAAATAAAGGAGAACTTTTAACTTTCTCCGTATATAGAATAAATAGTTCTGATTTCTATAAAAAATAAAGTAACAGATATAAAATAAATCAAAACGATTTTATTTTCAATTGTAAATATTGTTGGAAAGTAAAGTTTTTTAATAAAGTAAATAAATACTTCTTTATTGAAAAATCTGAAATGTATCTAAATAAATTTAAAAAAAATTGTAATCCTAAAATTACATATCTAGTATAATTTATCTTATTAAGTATAATATAAATATATAAGTAGACGAATAGATTATAATGGCAGTTGGTTTGTTTAATGGTAATTGGTATATAATATTAAAGAACGACATTTGATTATAAATTACTATTATAATTATTATTTGTGTGTAATTATATATCTGAAAAAATTAGTAAAATATTCTTATTATTTTTGGAAAGGTAATAATTTCACCTAATACAAGATTAAAAATATATAGTATGTATTTCGGTAATATGTGAATTCAGATAATAAAACAGCCCACTTCAAACATTATATTTTTTGTACAAAATTCGACTCGATCTTCAATACGATATTTCATTAAAGATAATATATAAAGTTTGTCATATCGAAACATTAGGTAATTTTTTTTTTATGTAATATATTTATGGTTTATTATATTTTTGCATTAAAGACGAATACTTTTATATATATATTAATTTGTATAATCATTTACAATGACCAAAATACATATAACTAAAAGAAAGCATCGTCTTTGGTCCATTTATCACGATTTAAAATTTTTTAATTTTGATTTTCAGTAATCAAATAATTTTTTATTTGTATGATAACAAAACTCTCTATGATTATTCTAGAAAGGTAGATGAAATAGAACTCGCAGTCTTAAATACTCAAAAACGAAATTTAAGTACGAATAAAATTATTTTCTTTTGAATGTGAGGCTGTATATATATATATATAACTTACAAGTGAACAATATGTAACTTGTGATTGTTTCAAATGATTGTCGATAACGCTAAAACCATACCTAATAATTCCGGTGACTACTGCTAAACCCTTATCGTCTGTATACAGATTTATGTAACGCGTGATTCTAATAATTATATATATATATCGTACACAAATGTAAATTTGTTGAGAAATGTATCCTACATTATATATTCAATTGGTCTAGTATAGTAGACAATTTGTGGTTTCCGTGAATAATTGTTTCGTAAATATTATAAAAGGACTTCATTACGCGTATGTGTATAAGTGTCATGTAACTGTAATTAACGATAAAAAGTAATTTATATAAATTTAATAAGTGATTGATAGACAAACGTTGAATGGTAGAGCTTCATTAGATAGGAGAGATACCGGCGCACCGTGTTCTAAGATTTTTAACGGGCTAAAAATATTTTGCGCGCCTTTTCAAAATTGTAAATAGTACAACTATATGTGCAACGAATAGTCTTGTAAGTAATGTTTTTGAAAAGTATTTGAAGCATACGAGATACATAAATAGAGAAATAAGTGTTTAGAATATATATTTGAATACTTTTCTGAAAACGCATTTAACTTTTTTATTCGAATAACGTAAAACGAATTTGAATATTTCGCGTGTTTTTTTTATCGAAAAATGTATTTTCTAAATCAGAGTTGTTTGACCATCGATTCACGGATATAAGGAAGTGATAAAGACTAAATTAAAATAATATATACCCGTAATTATAACTATGACCAAAACCATGCATAGGCTTTGATTATTATAAAACTATAACGAGAATACCTACAGGAGTAACGTGTGTATATATATATATATATATTTCAACTTATACTTTCGATCAGTTTTTAATATTTTTTTTTAAAATTATAATCGGACGTACAATTAATTTTTTTGTAAAAAGTATTCCGCGACCAGGATGAAAATACAAAATCGAACTACTTAAAATACACATTCGAATGGGCGTAGTAAAATACGTTATTGGTTTTTTACTACGACGAACAAAAACGAATAACAAACAATAATAATGGTTGGTCTCAGACTTACCGACGGGTTAGCGATACATCTACGCATTGGATCCGTAGAATTCCGGTACGTGGGCGAATACCGTCCGGGAAAACACGGTCCGGTGGCTGTGATGGGCAACGGCGGTTTGCCGGCCATCATTTTTTCCGATCCGTACATCATGGTCATCATACCATTTGTCAATAAAAAAAAAAAAAAAAAAAAAAAAAAAAAAAAAA